>JAUEJL010092077.1:0-14111 GCA_032274825.1 Drosophyllum lusitanicum
AACAGTCATGATCAACTTCTGGAAGTAATAAATAAACATTAGAAACAAGGGAAGAATGATAAAACCGTAAAAGCAAAGCTTCTTAGCCACTTTAATCTTCAAATTAAGCTCCAATCCTTCAAATTAAGCTTCAAAGCTCCTGGGATGTCTTCTGGACGTGTTTTGGCAGAGTATGGGTGTGATAAGTTGGGTGGTTAACCCCAAATTCGATCTGGAGTTGTGTTTATATAAACTCTGAAAATAGGGGCGTCGCACTGCGACGGGTATGTGTCGCGTCGCGACCAAGACTTTCATCGCGATCCTGATTCTTTTCAAATTTGAATTCTGACGTGATCTGACGTGTCGCGCCGCGACCCAGGGCTTGGTCGTGTCGCGATCCCACGTGGCATCAACTTTGACCTTATCTTTTCAAAGTATCCGGGTGTGAGTCAAATATCATCGTCACGCCGCGACCCTTTAAGGTGTCGCGCCGCGATCCATGACGGCCCAGACTCAAACTTCTCTTTTAATTTGTTGGGCTTTGTTATTGGGCCTAGACTTCTTTCCTTCATTCTTTCGTTTCTTTTATGTTTTTGGACCTCTTTCTCTCTTCTTCTCTCGGGCTTTACTTTTAACTTCTTTTCTTTCTTTCTCGATTTTTTCTTTCTTTTATTTTTATTTCTTAACTCGATTTTTTCAACTAATTCATTCTTTCGACTTTTTAGCCTGCAAAATAGGAAACTAACGATAAATGTATCTTTTTACAATTAATTATACGTTTTCCGGCTAAAACCATCCCAATATCGCATTTTTATATAATAAACGCGACATCACTGATATTGATTTAGAAGTTACTAATGTCGAACTTGTCATGCAAATCCTAAGACAATTACCTCCATTTTAATATAGTATAGTTTATGTCATCACAAACACTAAACCGTTTCTCTCCTTTCTTGAAGCCAAAAATATGTTATTGTTACATGAATCTCGTGAAGAAAATTTTGAAACACCTTCTGATTCTCCAATACCACCCACCCAGGCCTTCTACTCAAATTCCACTTCTACTAGGAAATCATCAAAAAAGTAAATGGAACAAAAATCGTAACAATGGTAAAGGTGCTTCCAAAGGGGGGTAATTTTAGTGGTTCCTCGTCTACTAACTATTTTACAGGTACAACCAATCCGACTCAGCAACATGCAGCAATCCTTCGTCCAAACCATGCTTATTTTGGTCAACTACAGTTCGCATCTACACTTACATATAACTTGGCTCAACAATAAGTGTCACCTTCACCATTTCAAGTTCAACAGCCACCATCCCCTCGCCCTACTGGTCATCAATTGCAAATTAGACATCACTTGTGTCTTCAGCCATCGCAATCCACTGTGCCGCCTACTTACAAGTTTTATAGCCCTGGCCCAATGCAATCTGCTACGCCGGCTCCGCAACCTGTCCAACAACATTCCTTTGGTGGTCACATAGCTACACCTACCGGATGTCAATATATTGATCTTGCTTCGGTTTTTAATCTATGTCAATGCAACAACCTCCATAACAACTACTACATGGACACAGGAGCAAGCTTGCACATGTCCTTCAACCAAGTTAACTTACTTTCTTTTATAAAATGTAATAGCTCTAAATACATCATGGTTGGGAATTATGCTTTACTTTCGGTTGATCTAATTGGCAAAAGTTTTTTTACCTCACTATAACAACCGTTTTATTTTTAAGGATGTCCTTATTTCCAATCAAATAGTTAAAAATCTCATTTCTGTTTGACGTTTTACCACCGACAATTCTGTACTTGTTGAATTTGATCCATCTGGCTTCTTCGTGAAGGATCTTAAAACAGGTGCCACTCTTCAACGCTGCGACAACACTAGAGACTTATATCCCGTTCTTCCCTTCCTACCTGCACATAGTCCTACTGCTGCTCTTGTTGTTGTGTCTCTCCCGGCCTAACTATTCTTCAAATTTTAAATTCTCGTAAATTTATTACTAGTTCTACTAAGACATTTAATTTATATCATGCTTGTCAGCTTGGTAAACATTGTCGCTTACCTTTTTCTGCTTCTAGTACTAAAACCACTCGTGCGTTTGAACTAGTTCATTTAGATTTATGGACATATCCAGTTTTAAGTTGTGGTGGTTTTAAATACTATATTTTATTTCTAGATGATTTTCTCATTTTCTATAGGTATTTCCATTATGTGCAAAGTCTGATGTGCTTTCGGTTATTACTAAATTCAGGCTCTACATTATAAATAAGTTTAAATAAAGATATTCAATCGTTTCAACGTGACAACGGTAGGGAATTTAATAATCAGTCTTTGTTAAATCTATTACAGTCTAATGGTATTAAAATAAGATTCTCTTGTCCGTACACGTCACAACAAAATGGGAAGGCTAAACAAAGTATTCGATCTATCAACAACATACTTCGTACCTTCTTGTTTTAGGCTAAGCTTCCCACCTTTCTTTGGGTTGAAGCTTTATACACTACTGTGCACACTCTAAATCTGCTCCCACTACCACACTCTCTTATAGGACCCCGTTTGAGATTCTTTTTGGCTTATTTCCCTCGTACTCTCACTTACATGTTTTTGGGTTCCTCTATTATCCCAACACTTCCTCTACTGCTCCTCACAAGCTAGCTCCACGAGTGTCAGGCTGTGTTTATCTCGGTCCTTCTTTTGACCATCGAGGCTACCAATGCCTTGATCTTATCACTCAAAATATCCTTATTTCTAGGCATGTTGTCTTTGATGAGGATTGTTTCCCCTATAGTGATTTTCACTCCCATCCCTCCACATCGGAGTATGAGTCTTTTGGTAACTCTAACTATTCTTCTCCTTTCCTCCCTATGCCTTAAATGAGTAATCCCACTCCTACCCCTCCTACTTCTCCTCAACTAGTGTCCCCTACCCCTCAGCCAACTAAAGGGCATCCTATGGTCAACAGATCCCGTACAAGCTCTTTACGCCCTTGACAAATTCGTAATCTCTTAGCCACTTCTGATGTCTCCCTCATTCCTTGCTCCACTACTCAAGCTCTTTGTGATCCTCACTGGAAGTCTACCATGGATTCAGAAATGGAAGCTCTTAACTCTAATCATACATGGGATCTGGTACCATGACCTTCCAATGTAAATATTATGGGGTGTCAGTGGCTCTATCGCCACAAGTATGACAACAAGGGTAATTTTGCACACTATAAAGGCCATCTTGTAGCGCAGGACTTCTCTCAACAACCTGGCTTGGATTTTGATGACACTTTTAGTCCGGTTGTACATCTGAACTATCCTTAGCATTGCTATTTCCCGTCATTGGCCCATTAATCAATTGGACATTAAGAATGCCTTACTTCATGGTAATCTAACAGAGGAGGTCTATATGAAGCATCCACCTGGTTATGTTCATCTCGCCTTCCCTTATCATGTCTATCGCTTACAAAAGGCTCTCTATGGCCTCAAGCAAATGTCACGGGCATGGTACAATTGCTTTGCTGTGTACATAGCCTCCCTAGGATTTCGCAACAGTCGCTCTGACTCGTCCCTATTTATCTACAATTACGGTCATGACATTGTCTACCTTCTTCTGTATTTGGATGATATTCTTCTTACTACATCCTCTTCCAACTTGATTAAACGTGTTATATCATGTCTTAGCTCCGAGTTCCCCATTTCGGATCTCGGGTTGTTATATATTTTTCTCGGCATAGCTGCTACACGCACGACTTCTAGCCTTTTCTTATCTCAGACTGCCTTTGCCAGAGGCATCCTGATATGGTCATGTGCAATTCGTGTAGTACACCGACGGACACTAAGCTAAAGATTTCCCCTTATGGGAAGCCTGTCGATGGCCCCTTATGGGAGCGTTGCAGGTGAGTGGCAATATTTGACCTTCACTCATCCTGATATAACATACACAGTTCAGCAAATTTGTTTGTACATGCATGATCCTCATGAACCACATTTCCTTGCTTTTAAACGGATCATTCGGTACATTTAAGGTACCATTTCGCATGGGCTACTATCTTCCTCCATCTCATGTTGATTGTTTGTTCTCTTATTCTAATGATGACTGGTCCGGCTGTCCTCAGACTTGTCAGTTCACTTCTGGCGTCATCTAAGTGCCAACATGTGGTCTCTCGGTCCACCGGGGGTGGCAAATGTTGTAGTTGAAGCAACATGGCTTCGTAATCTTCTTATGGAGTTTTTGTGTCCTTTAAATCATACCACAGTTGTTTTTTGTGACAATGTTAGTGTCATGTACTTAGCTTTTAACCCATTTCAGCACCAAAGAACTAAACATGTGGAAATAGACTTACATTTTGTTAGGAAATGCGTTGTTATTGGGCATGTGCGAGTGCAAATGTTCCATCAACATATCAGTTTGCAGACATTTTTACCAAATGACTTCCTACACAGCTCTTCTTGGACTTCAGAAACGGTTTGAGCATTCAGGAGCCTCCTGCTCACACTAAGGGGGTGTGTTAAAGAAGGACTGTGTATTTATTTATATATTCTTTTACTCCTGTATATAGTATAGGGTCAATGCAATACAAACCCTAAGAGGTTTTTTCCATATTCCAACACTAGCTATGCTTTAATAGACCTCACTTTTTCATACTATTGGAAGATGTAATGTTGCAAAGGATATGTGTGACATATGAAAGTAGGAGAAGAAAACCAATTTAAATGGACTTTATGAGAATTTATTTACAATGAAGGATAAAACTCTATGAAATCTTCACCTGATCTATAAAATCTTCACCGGATTCAATTGTTTGCTAAATGACCTACCCAGTGTAGTAGTATTGAAAGATAATATGGAGATTCTACAAAAGTTCATAGGCATTCTTCTAGAGTCCTTCAATAAAATAACGACAACTTTAACAAGGAATGGTACCTTGGTTAACTACATCTTAAAAGTCTAATATTATAAATAATATGTTCTATCTCCACCCATTACGAATGTGTCACTCCAGTCCGACTTGTTTTAACTCGCATGTAATAGTTATCGCTTACACGCATCGAATCTCGTTGGTTACCCAATCAACTATTTTCGACCTCAAATCCACATTACGTCAGAAATAGGAAGCATTAGAAACATACAAAACAAAGAATATGTCTTAAAAAAAATTTAATCCCACATCTTGGACTCAAGCTCTAACCAATAAAAAGTAAAGCCCACTATACAACCCAATAATAATAATAATAATATACAGCTAGAAATAAACATGTAAGTCCAAACCCAACACACCATGAAAAAGCTGGCGCGTGCGACCACGCACTACAACACGCGTGGGCTAACTTTCGTCAAAGCTAAATAATACATGTGTACTGGAACTCAAAGAGACCATAATTTTGGAACCAAATTACTATAAATAAAAATAAAAATTCATCAATAAATCAAAATCGCCAAAGTGGAATAGTCTTCGATCTTGGAGAAAACAAGACCGGTCGATTCCTCAATCAAGGTGGTTTCTTAGAGCTTTTAATATTAAGAATTCGATGTTTTATATGCATAATTTTTTCTGTTTTTCGTCATGATCCTGTATTTTATTGAAATTTTCGATGATCTTATCTTAAATCATTGAATTTCACCTAACTCAAATTATTACTTCGATTTCGTGATTTTGAATTTGCAGATAATTTGGAGATCTTTTGTGTGTACATAAATACTAGTCGAGACGATGGCCGTAGCTTCTGATCATGCCGAGTCCACCAAAATTTGCAGTCACTGGTAATAACAAGGGTTTTTTCTCCCCTTTTTTTGTGTTTTTGTTTTCCTATGAAGTTGTATTAAGATTTCTTATTTCGAATGTTTCAGTAATTGCGTGTGTATATAAATTCATCTAGCATGGATTGTTTTTTTAGGTATGAGATATAATCAATGATGGTTGTAAACAATTAAGGATTTGTCATACAAACAAACACATAGAACAGTGAGTGAGAGAAAGAGTTTATATACTTTTTTACATGGACTATGCTTGAGTTGTGTGATTTCTTCTGCTCTATTACCACTTGTTGGGATTGGATACCTAAATAAGAACTGTACACAAGGATAGCCTAAGAAATATAATCAGAAAAAGAAACAACACACCAAGATTCTGGTGGTTTGACCCCTATGCCCAATTCACAAACGAAACTCGCTAATGAACTCGGATTAAAAATACCATTTTCTTTATTTGGACAACTCTTGTTTTACCGGATAAACACCAAATTAATTAAAACAATAAAACCCTTCTAGAATTTGAACAGAAAGCTATCAAATTGTGTATATGAACATTTTTTCATGGAGAATGTCTTGGCAAACCTAGGGACTTCTCTTTGGGTCAAGTTTTGCTTGGTCATTAGTTACATGGATGCCTCATAAGCTGTTTCCCATTTGTATATGTTTGTACAGGTTTTTTTCAAGTTCGAACATCTAATCTTGTTTATTGATGTTTATTTTTACTTTTTCTCATATTTCTAGTTGTCTGGTTGGGATTTTCATGAGCTTGCTTGGAGTTTATTACTAAAACTTATGATTTCATAAAATTATATACAAATAGAGCACTGGCTTTATGTGATTCTTGTGGCAGCATATAGTAATCGATTTCAATCGTTCCTGCACGCCTCTCATTCTCTGTATCTTGGATCTTAATCATATATTGTACTAATATAAGTTCTGGTGGCTTTATGTGCTCCTCTCTTCTATTTCTGATACAACACTAATGGCAGTCGGTTTTGATTAATTATGTATTATAGGGAACACCTATGTGGGAATGCTATAAGTTTTTGTTGTTTTACAAGATTGTCATCTATTTAGTTTGCGCTAAGATTAGTTATTTCTGATAGGGCTAGAGTTTCTCCGAGTGTGCCACCACCAATACGAATTGATGTGATTTGGCTGTAAACAAATAAATATCAGCTGCATTGTTTTCACATGTTTAGTGATTATCAGCAACAAAATATCATTTATTTGGAACCAATCCATGTATTTTGATAGGATGTTGTAGAAGCACAGTATACAAAAACTACGATGTAACCTAGATAGTCTTGACTATTGTATACTGTCCTCTACTTAATTGTTTGAGAGTGCCCACACTATATATGTGTGTGTGTATTGGGCCAGTTCTATTGTAATATTATGTTCTATGTTATTCTTGCAATCCTCATTCTAATAATTACAACCCGGTGTCCTTATAATGTATAAGTCTATCTCAGCATTGAGCAAGCAATCTCAAGTGATCTTTGTTGAATTTCTCTTTTGTTGATGTGTAGCTGAACCTTATGTCAGATATTCTTCTGCATTCATTGTCAGGCATCTCATCACACCTATGCGTTCAACTTCTTTTTTTTGCCTTAATTAGATCTTTTGTCATATGTCATTTAGTTAATTAGTTATTGTCAAACATGAGACCTCTAATCTGTATTGCTTCTCAAGTAGGAAATTCGTAGCATTTACCTTGACCTAACTGTCTTTATTTGATATCAATTTGCTCCTAATACCCAAATCACTCCCCTGCCCCCCCCACCCCCCCCCCCCCAACCCAAGTCACCCAACCTACCACCTCTGTCACACTTCCAAATATCTCAGCTACTCTTGATCTCAATGTTGTTTTAACCAATTCATTACTTGACAGGGAAAATGTCGCTGAGTTCATAGTCATTGAGCCTTGCAAACAAGAATACCTCTCAGCTTAGCTACTCCACATGTGTAAAAGAAAAAACTTTAGGTACCATATTGGTATTTGGTTGAAATGTTGTTGCGTTTCTATGACTCTATTGCCTAATTTAATGCTGCAGCAATGACATATTGATACCAGTTATCACTAGTAGTTGAGTTTTCTAGACTAATTCTTACTATATAATTTTCAAATTGATTGGTACTTTTATTGGCATTTGTCGAATGTTGACTTGTTTTTTTATTTTGATATCGAATGTTTTATCTTTGATGGTTAAATGATTATATAGACAACACCCTATAGCCTTTGTTGTTGTTATTAGTTGTGGTCTTTAAGTTAGTGAAATACACATGTAGCTTGCGTTTTGTGAATGTAGTATCTCTGTGCAGATGCTATAAGAAGCGTTGCATCACCATGGTTTCATGGTGGTTCACATTGTCATGACAACATATATAGTTGATTTTTTTTCCCTTTGAATAGTTGATTGCATAACTTTGCAGTTACTTCATATACTCTTGAAGTAAATTAAATAAACAGGCAAGTTGCATATACGGAATAAATCAATATGGGTGAGATTGTCTCACCTCGTTGACAATATCAAATTAAGTGGATATATTTTCTCCCCATACAAAGTTGTATACATAACTTTGTTACTTTGTCATATTACTTCCCAAAACTAATAACCACTAGCATAAATTCTCTAGCTTACTAGTTGTGAAAGTTAGATCAACTAACATTTTAACTTTTCCACTTCTGTTAACATCTAAATGAGGTGTAGAATGCTAGCTCTTTTTCCTTCCATTTGTCATTGCCAACAGTGAAAGAAAGAAAAAATAATGGAGTCTAAAACGGCAACTATGCTTTCTTCTTTGTGAGATGCTATTTTCCATCATAGCCCCATTTGTGTTTATTTAGTTGTAGACTATCCATTGCAGAAGGAGAGAGCTTTACCTCCAAAGCTATCGTAATGTGTCAAAAGGAGGAAAGAAAAGAAAACATGTTGACATTGAACGAGACAACAATCTGACCCCTTAAGACCACTATAACATGATCAGTTTTTGTTATTTGGTATCTAGTTGCTTTGCATTAAGCACAGAAACTAAAAACTCAAGCTTGGAATATGAATCTGGTAACTGTGTTTTTGATACTTATGCATGTCTTTAATAATTATATTGGAACGAGTTGGGCAATGGTTCTTGTTTGATGGAAATTTCATGTAATCTTAATGCTCTTGTAACCTACTTCATTTATCTGTCTATATTGTTTCTAATTGAATGTCATTTGTTCTTCACGACCATCATATCTCACTTTGTTGAGAACAATTCTTGCTGGTTCCAAAATATTTGTCTTTTAAGTTTTTATGTCATATGGTCTTTGTCTTGTAGGCCGTTATGGGTTTCTTTTCTCATAATGGCATGCTCTCTTGTTTTGAATTTTAAGACTTGATGCATAGTAGTTCTTAAGCTTGATCATTCTGTACGCATTCAAATTACTGACACCACTATCCTTGATTATGTTTGCAGTGACAGAGCTATTCCCACTTCAAATATTGATCTGCACTATGCTCACTGTTCACGTAATTTAGAAAAGTGTAAAATATGCGGTGATATGGTACCCAGAAAGCATGCAGAAGAACACTACTCTAGCACCCATGCTCCGGTAGGTGTATTCAAAGGAAATAATAAACTCCATATTGTTATCTGATAAAACACTTCAACTTTATCATAGTCATTCACACGTATGTAGGTATGAATGTATTTATATACATACATATATATTTTCATGTGTTGATATGCGTTAGGATGCTAATTGCAATTGTTCTAAATGTGTTTAACATGAGTAGCAGACACACCTCTATAACCATGCTGTTCTTTTTCTCAAATTAGAAATTCAAGGGTTATAAAATCAAAATAGATGCTCTAGATGACTTATAAAATGTACAAACATGATGCTCCCAGTTCATCTTCTCTTTTGTGCTCACAGCACTTGTGATGAGACAAATCTTAGGTAGTTTTGCTATTGTAGAGAACCTTGCAGATTGTATATGATAGTTCTTTTAATTCTTTTTGTACTTTCATCAGATTACTGGTGCTATAAACTTTAGGTCATTTTGATATTGTATAAAACCTTGTACATTTTACATAATGGGTTTTTTACAGGTGGCAAAATGGATTAGTTGGATAACGGGTCAAAACTGAGAATTTTTTGGTCTAGATCTAGTTGGATTGACCCAAAACTCTTTCGGTCCTAAAACTTTAAAACTTTCTATAAACAATAGGTGTCTTTAACACCTAGTTGACTCGTTTGACACCTTTTCTTTTGATGTTTTATATTTTGACCTTTAATTTATTTGACTCGTTAAACATTAAACATAACCAAATCAACCCCTTCTGTGCGAAATTGCTACCTCTAGGTTTTTTCTTCTTCTTTTACTTTAAAATAAGTAGTTTCACTGGATTCTTAATCATGAAATCATCGTTTAGCTTCTTTTAACGAAAGACCAAACTGCCCTTGGAACAGGTAACTTGTTCACTGTGCAGTGAGATGATGGAACGTGAAATCCTAGCTGTGCACAAAGGTGAAAAGTGTCCCAAAAGAATTGTAACATGTGAGTACTGTGAGTTCCCTTTACCCGCCACCGACCTATTGGAGCATCAGGTATTGACACCAATAACTTTCCAACATTTAAAGCTGCCATAAGGCTGCATTGTCTAACATATGCATTATTATGCTAAAATTTCAGGAAGTCTGTGGAAATAGGACAGAGCTATGTCATCTTTGTAACAGATATATTAGACTTCGAGAGAGAGTTGCCCATGAAATCACATGCAACGGTGTTCCAGCTGAAATACCCAGGTTTAAAGAACAACTTAGATAAATAAATAGAATAAAATTTAAAAAGATTTAAAAATATGTTTCAGAATTATTGCATGAGAATTTGTTTGAATTTTTCTTTTAAAATGCTCCCATGGTAAAACGGAAAGAGTTTTAACTTTTGAAACCTTATTATTTGATTCAACTTTTTGTTACAAACATTTAGGGGTCGGGTTTTTGTTTTCCGGTTAACCTAAAATATATGGGAAACCCTGAACCTTACATATATTGGCCAAAAAGTCAAACCCAAACCTAACCTCATTTGGTGGTTGTTTGTTTCACGCTTATAACCGCTGTAACAAGAATTTTTTTTAATTGTATTAGTTTTGCAACAATCAGTAACTTTAGGATTGCTTTTTAGAATTGCTTATCTACCTATTTTTTTCAGTACAGCAAGTTTGGGGCTGTTTGGATTTGCTTAATGATCTAATTATTTGCGAGTTAAATAAACTAAACAAGTAGTTTGAAGTTGTTTATTCCAAAGTTGTTATCTTAAAAAACAATAAGCAGATAAACAATTTTAATAAGCAATCCATATGACTAGCCAAGCTATCTGTAACAACTCGGAACAGTTTCTAACACTGATTGATGAATGCTTTATTAAGGGCGATACGGGAAGCTGAAAGAGAGCGTGCTGCTAGAAGGCCACCACCACCACCACCACCACAAGACTTCTCGACAAGGCGACTTCTTTTCACCATAGCCATAACTGGCATTGCCATTCTACTGGGATCACTTCTTTTTCGGAGAAAACCGGACATCAGTCAACTTAACTGAATAGTCAAAGGTCAACCCGGAGATCTTAACAATCTCGTGTGTCAAAATGTTTGAATATAAAATATATTATATCTATATATGTCTGCATTTGATTTCATTTTACATTATCCCAGCCATTACTGGTGGTTATTGTGTTTTATTCGGTATATATGGAGACCTCAATGAAAATTACTCGCCATAGTTGCAATCCTCTTGCAGATTTGTTCTCAATTTTACTTTTTTGAATCAATTCAGACTGAGCTATTTGAAGGGGGCAAAAAGGTAATTTTAAACTTTTTATTTACTGCATATCGAATATCAGGTGAGGACCGTTTGGGTGTCTTTATGGACCAACTGTGGAACCAAGTTGAAACGACCCCATAGGAATAGCTTGACTATTGTGTGTTTGGACTCTAAAAAAGGATGTTATAAGTTTAAATCCTGCAACTTCAACCATTTGGGCCTATCTACAAGACCAACACCTGATTCATGGGTTTGTGGTTGGTTCAAGAGACCCCCACCCCCCTCTTTCCCCTCTCCTTACCTCCCAAAAAGGAAAAAAACACTAACCAAATGTGTGAAGTTATTAGAGAATATTTGAGGTTTGGATTTTCATAAAAATAACTCTGAAGAATAATCCTTGTGTTATTTGATAATTAAAGGTAGTGGACTATATGAATACCAGATGACACATTCTCTTAACATTTGTTTCACCAAGAAGCTTTCTTCTCAGTCTTTATGAATATGTTCAAGCATGCACAATCGCATATGGTTCATTATAAATCTATAATGTGTGAATGTTCTGTTCTAAAAATGACGTTTGTAGCAAAAGTAAAAAAATTAAAGATGCGAATACACAATGTTACCTTGTAAATGTACCATTCTGCCATTTTCCACTTTAAGAAATCGTTTTTTAGATTAATAAGAAATTGAACCTCAAGGGGATTTTGTATGTATTCTTAATGTGTTGTAAATACTGTATAAACAAACCAAGCTATCTAACCATCACGGGCACAATGATGGAACGAACCTTGCCAACGTGCTATTGTACTTGTAGTCTAATACGACATCGCAAGCTGAGGACGGGCAACAACATGCTATTGTACTGGTAATCTGATCATTGGAGGTCAAAGTGCAGACAATAAATTTCCATGTGCTTTATACGAGCTCAGACAATAGGATTAGGTGCGAGATACGTTATTGCCACGTTGTAATGTAGGAGAGGAAGATAAACGAAACCCATGTTCACAAAGAAGAGGTTGTAGCTAAGTAAGTTCGGATAGTATATTAGCAAGAGCTTTGTATTGTGACTCGTTAAAGAACCAGAAACTGTATTGTCATGAATATTCAATGAGATAAGAACAGCCCACATAGATAGAAGATTTCATGTAGACCCACAGTCTTTTAGACGCATGCATGGTCCAATTAGCATATAATAAAAAAAATACCTTCACATTGGTGGAGCCATTACAACACCCAGTTTTTTCAAACCAATTTAATCTTTAATTTCAAGATGACCCTTTAAACATATCATTACTATCAAGTTAAGCAGCAGATTAATTTACAAACAAATCTAACATAAAATGGGTGTTGATAAATATTATCTCACCACAATGCACAAAGGATATATAGAACAAAATGAATGATCTATATCTATATAATTATTTTCAAAATATTATTTTATTGTAATAAGCCTTATTTTAGTAAATAAGTTTTCTTGAAATTAATTCAATTTTCGTTATTTATTTATCCTAAAAACAATAAAACTTTTTTATGTCATTCGTATATTATATCTATATAATAATTATTTTATTATTTTATAATAAAGTTAGACCCCCTGTAATATATATAATTCTAGCACCGCCCCTACTTCAAAATCATCCAAAAAGCTCTCCAAGCATCTATTGACCACATGAGAGAAAGTACATTAACATGGAAGGGATCTAGCTTACAAAACTTAGTGAGTAAACCATTTTAATCAACATAAATCAGTCAACATGTTGGCATGCATTTTATCAAATCACCGCGTAACACATTAGAAAACATAACATGTTCATGAATGATCTATATGAATGTATACTAATAAATAAACTATCACATACCATGTTCACAAATAAACCATGTGAACATATCTATTTAATAAACAATAAAGCATGCATGTTTAAAAACATTAGCCATTGAATTGAACATTCATGTCTTGACATCATCATGGGAACATACACCGATAAACAATTCATGCTGATGACTGGTTATTATCATATGTACTTTTAAAATATGTAATTAACACAACTATCACATACTTACCTCGGTCTAAAAGCAAACTATATGATTGTTGCACAACTTCCTTATGTCTATACAAACATAGAATAACATTAACAATCAACGCATAGCTTTAGTACAATTGAATTAACAGCTCCTAAATGACTAGAAGCCTTCACTGCTGCCTGATATGCCCTTTATGGCCATAAAGGCCTTTACGGGCACTCTTCTCGGTCACTATTGTCCGTAAACAATGGCCATAAAGGCCTTTATGGTTTCACTATATATAACAGTGAAAAGTTCATTTGAGAACCGTTTTTATTGTGAAAATCGCGAGAACCAATCTTAGCCGTCCAATTCCCTCTCCTTCAATTGGATTACACACCTATGAATTCCTTACATGCACCTTGTCACACTCAATCCCCCACGCTCTTCATTCATGAATTCCATTATCCAAAATGAACGGCTAAGATTGATTCTTGTGGTTATCGCAATAAAAACGGTTCTCAAATGAACTTTTCAATATATATATATATATATATATATATATATATATATATATATA
>JAUEJL010092088.1:0-14109 GCA_032274825.1 Drosophyllum lusitanicum
AAATAAAGTAACACTGGCTTCTGATATGCTGATCTTTTGTGTTTGAAAACTACTAATACTTTATCAAAGTTAATAGATTTATGTTTATCTCTATGCGCTTCCGCGGTGAAATACTTTTAAAAATGGCAGTGTTACATATAATTTCAGTCCCTAAACTCTTTATTTATATAAAAAGGTATGAAAATTAGACTCTTTATTTGATTCCCTAAACTCATGCAAAATTATGTAATTTATTAAATTTTTACAAATAAAAGCTCACAAATTTCAGGAGATTACAACTCAGGTGAGGATTAAATATTCAAATTTCGGATAAAACCTTGTTCATTTCCTTAATTATTGATTTCTTATGTATACCCACGAGAAGTATTCTCCATTATATTCAATGTTCACTTTTGCAATAAAAATGATCCAAACTAACCGAACCAAACCAGATTTCACCGGTTTGGCATGACTCAACAAAATCACCGGGTTGGTTTGATAAAAATATCAGTTTGGTTGGTGTTTTAAGCTTAAACCGGCCAAACCGAATTATTTACACCTAGGTGGTTGCTTGAAACCAAAGTTGCTAGCTAGTAGTCAGAAGCTGGTAACTATAAGTCGGATGTTGGATTATTTATTGGGCAAATTGCGCGAACGAACATTGTCCAAATTATTATTGTATGTAATCAAATTTATTTTGTACTTATATATTCAAATTATCAAACCGTAACTTGCTTAGGGTTCCCACTTCAAGTTGTTTTTGCTTCAAACGATTCAGTTGGGGCAACGTGATTTTTGAAATGCTTATTTGAAATCGATTGTGCTTAGGGTTCAAAACAACTGATTGATTCTTGGTTTGGTATAGGTTTCTGTTAGTCCCAAATTGAATACAACAACAAATATTTATAGAATTGGAGGTTGAATACAAACTTTAGCTTTTTAAAGTTATAGACACACGATTATACTTTTATATAATTCTTATTGATAATGAATCAATAATTACATGTACTAGAAGCGGAAATTCTAAGTACAATAAAAGGTGGCAACAAATGTCTAACACATAGACAAGCTATTTCTAAAACAACTACTGGTAAAGAAAATTCAACACATGAACAAGTTTGTTTCTACACAATTGCTAACTCTAAATTTGTATATCTCAACTGATGAGATTGTTGTGTTATGTAGAAGTAGTTTGCATGTCCACCATGTAAGAGTATATATAGAGGCTTTGACATCCGGTTGGCTAAGAGAAAGGGAGACAAAAAGGCCAAAGAAAATAATATTATATTTGTAAAGTTAGTGGGTGAAATGTAGACTTACTTTAATCAAGTATTGCGTAAAGTAAGTTACTTTTCAGAAAGGTACAACTCACTCACATTAAAATAATATTATTTTATGTGCTTTTTGCCTTGGAAGTTTAAACTTCTCTTTTCATGATTACACTTTTATCAACAACCAAATACTCTTCTAATTTGACTTTACCAAGTATAGAGTTGTCATCCATATTTAGTTGTTGAAACAAATCTTCGAGATTTTTTTTCCTTTGAAGTATCTTTCTCCTTTTCCGGAGGATAAGATCGATCCATTTTGTCTCGTACTTGGTCCAAAAAGTGATTTAAACTTTTACAAAGAAAGATCTGAAGGCATATAAGAACAACACACGTTCTGCCTTTGTCTTGAAAATAAATACAACTTGATCAGTGACAAAATGTACCGAACAACATCTAACAATTCTCTCAGCTGAAGGACTGCTACATTTGTATAAGCAGTATCAATTTTGTTCTAACAACATTAACTTTTATGAGAAATATTAACTTTGACAGTAGTAACCAGTTTGCTCAGTTGATCAAAGTAGAATATATAAGCTCATCTATCTAGATGATCAGTTGATAAAAAATGCTCAGTTGATCATTCAAAGAGATAAGCTTATGAAAGACTTGCAAGAATTACTTAGCTGATATAAGATAGTCTTGGCTGATAAATTGGTTGCCTCAGCTAATCACTATCACTGCTCAGATGATCAAATGCTATTCGTTAGTTGATACTTGTAGTCTGCTCAGCTGATTGTTTTGAGAGAATGACAGTATTAACTTTGGCAAGCAGTACTATCTTTGAAAGCAATCTTAACTTTGACGAAGGCAGTACTAACTTTGTAACTTGCAACGTTAACCGTGTAAAGCAGTCTTAACTTTTGTATAGGCAGTACTAACTTATGTGAAGACAATATTTACTCTGTAACTGACAGTATCAACTTTGTTGAGCAGTCTTAACCTTCTTCTCAGTTGTTCTCAGTGTGATATTTTTCGGCTGACACTAAGTACTTAGCTGATCTTCAGCTGATACGTTATACTTAGATGATTCTTCAAGTTTGATTCAAACAACACACGTTTGAAAGCAATCTAAGTCATACTAAATGTATGATTTGGTTATCATCAAATCCTATATGTTTCAATAGACGGGTTTGATTACTGAAGTGAAGTAATTATCTCCCTAACAATTTCGTCAAACTGATTCAAGTTGTTTATTGGTTTAGTTTTCTGATCACAAACCCTAATTACGCATATATGGGTTTGGTTCAACATACGATTATGCAGGTATGGGTTGGTTCACTTTTCTGTTCATGATCCGGGTCGTATTGTTGATTATTGGTTTAGTTAAAGTTCCTCGTTGATTTTTGGTTTGATTTTTTGTTCTCGATGCGGGTTCGTATTATTGATTCTTGGTTCGATTAGAGTTCCTTTTATTGAATCTTGTTTTGATTAGGATTCTTGTTGTTGATTAGGGTTTTGTCAAGCTGATTCTTGTTGATTCTTTCTGTTCATGAACCCTAAATTGCTAATGTTTGATCCGTGGCTCGATTCTTCTTGATTAGGATTTTTGTTGATTTTTGTTTTGCTTTTGTTTTTTGGTATCAATGGATTCACGCTTATGTATCAATTGATTTTTGTTTGTTTTTGGGTAGAACTATGAAGATCATGTAAACAAGATACGAAGGACACTGAGAAGATATCCAAGAAAACAAGAATATAAAATCTTAAAAATAAGACAAAATAAAGAATTTACCTTTAAGCAGTTGAATAGGTAAAAAGAAAACTTTATACAATAATAACCAAGTTTTAAAATTATTCCACTAAAGTCACTTATACTTTGAATTCACTCAATAATAATAATCAAGTTTGCAAAATGTTTCAATGTTGTGATATTTACCCCTTATTATAGGTTATCAGGTTAACTTTATTTATTTATAATTTAAATTATTACGTTTTCTAATTAATTTAGATTATAAAAAAGAAAGTTAACCCGATAACTTATAACAGGGGGTAAAGTTCACAACATTGGAACACTTTTAAAATTTGATTACTATTGTTGAGTGAGTTCAAAGTATTAGTGACTTTAGTGAAACACCTTTGAAACTTATAATGAACCAAAATTAAAAGTCGATTGTATTTTTATGTACAAAATAAATTTGGTTGCATACAATGACAATTTTAATAAAGTTCGTTATATTTTCACACACCTTGCGCTTTTATTATTACAAAGCTTTAACTGTCTAGAAATTACAGACTTAACATACACATGAGTTACTATGGAGTTGAAGATGGAGCTATTTAGCAGACCCAATAACAGAAATGGTAGTTATTGGTAGGCATTGGAGATCTCCTTCTAGTTGTGGTCAATGTTGGGCTAAATCTAGCTTCCTACCGACTTCATCATTGTCAATTTATTCTGTGGGATAGTACTATACCTTGATCAAGATCTTTGTTAATAGGATCTGATTCGTACATAACAGTTTTTAGCCATACATAATAAGGTACAAACATTTATTGCACATGGTACAAGTTGATGATGCATAAAGTTGTTGTGTATGACCAATTTTGTTGTGTACGAATCACATCCCATTGTTAATGAGCAACCAACCAATGTTGTTGCACAATCTACTTCTCAATCATGTAAATTTAATCTAATAATCTAACTTTAAATATTTTGAAAGGTTCAATTTGTTATATTTAATATTTTAGGAACTGCAATCAATTTGCAAAACATTAATTGGACTTCCGAATAAAGTCAATAAAATTCAAGAACCATATTTTTCTAAGACAATTAAAACGTTATGAAATGAGTATGATCTCTGACTTAAGCTCAAAAGTAGATTAATGCGCATATATTTTAAGAGTGTGTTTGGCGAAATTAGCTGAAACTGGAGCTAGGGTTGGGGCTGGGCTAATTAATTGATAATCTCGAGCCCAAACCATAAGCTACTTGAAATGATTTTTATTTTGGGGGCTTATGAGGGATTATGTTTTTAATAATCCCTCAAGATTTTAACACCCGAACGAGGCTAGAGGGCTGTGGATTACGAAAACTAGAATCCCAAGTCCCTATAATTCCCGTAAGCCCGTTGCTGAATACACCCTAAGTATGAATAATTTTTATGCATGACTTTTCTTAACATGTTTCTATTCATACGATAAACATGTTTTGAAGGTTAAATCCCAAAAAATTCATGAAAATCGAAAATGTTTACATTGTCAACATCTGCGGTCCAATTTTGACTTGGCGTAGCCACGTTTCAAGGTATTCTTTTTGTTTCCAAACAAAATTGCACACGTTAGATAAGGTTTAACTTTTGACTTCAAAGTATTCTTATTTATCACCATTGTTAAAGGTAAATTACAAAAAAAGATACTCAACTTTTTATAATTTCTCGTTTGAGACATCCAAATTTTGTATTTAAGGTACTAAAGTTTTTATTTTCAGTTGTAACCGGTTATATGAACCATAGTCTCTATTTCTTGTTCCTACGTTTGTTCAGACACCAACTCTGTTCATCTTTGGTTGCTTTAATCGGCGTCCTCCTTGGCCAACACATTGGTTCTTCTTCCCCAATTCTTTCCTCATTTCTACTAGAAACTCACGCAACTCACTAGTGCATCCACAAATTCAAGTTTTAAAACGAGGAGGATATAGATGCGGGAATTCTTGACTCACATCACTCACCGACAAATGGCGGAATGTGTGTTGATACAAGCATCATGAATTTGATGTATTTCAAAGGTTTCATACATAGTAAAAGATGCTCTTTGTATCTTTACTAATACAAATTGTAGAAGGATCTCCATATATTAAGATCCATCAAGAATGCAAAGCTTGGCGTGCATCTTTGATCATCTAATTAATTGGCATGATTAAAATATTAGAGTAGATTTTTTTTGTCTTTTCAACACATATGATACGTCTAAAATTGAGTTACTTTTCATTTTATAAAATTGATAAAAAAAACGGATACTTGACCAATGCGTATTGGGTTTAAATAAAGAGCTTGGGACGACACGACAAACATGTTAGCTTAAATCCGTTGTGCGACATACGTAACAAATGTTCTTTGACAAAAGTTAGAAAAAAACATGCCAAACTCCAAAACTTAAATTTTTTTCAAAGTTGTAAAAGGTTGAACTTTTGATATAATATGACTAGTATCAAATTTCTCAATACAGAGAACAAAACTAATATTAATCAAGAATCCTCATGACCAATAAAGGAGTCATCAATTGAAAATGCTCATAAGACATTTCAAAACAGAAAAATCAACAATACCCATGAGCCATCTTCAAACATGAAATGCATGTAAAAACTTCTAATTTTCTTATTTAGCTCCCATACTTATCATATTTTCATAATCTCTTACTTTCTCTCTCTCTCTCTCTAAAACGTGTATATGTTTGTGCGTTCATGAGAAAAAGAAGAGGAAAGAAGTTTTATTTCCATAAAACATATCCATTGTATATGTATCCCTACAAATTCTTATGAAGATCTTATGTTTTTCATCATTTTTTGCCCTTAATTTTTTAATATCTATAATTAAATTAACCTTAAATTAGGTATTTGGATATAGGCGAGTGTAAAAGTTTTAAAAGATATTAAATTATTAATGTAATTTTTAAAGACAGACATAATTTATAAGTTTTGTGAGAATACATAAGAATTTTATCATAACAAATGAGCCATTTACTACCGTTTGATAAAAGTTTGAATACCTTTCGTATAATACTACCAAAAACTGTTTATCATAAGAGAGCAATTTTTATAAAATTATAAATCAATACATATAAGAAATTAATATATTAATTTGTTTTTACCCGTTTGAAATTAAAAGTTGTCATCTAACAAACAGGGATCACCTCAGTTCCAAAACCGATCCAAACCTACAAAAAATCAAAATTGAAAAATATAAAAAGTTAGGACCGAGAACCGGACCGAAATATACTAATGGGTTTCGGTTTCAAGATTTTGGTTTAATTCTCTTTTAAATTCCGGTCCAAATCTGGGTAAACGCCGAACCTAGTAAAACCAAAAATAAAAATATAAAAACCAAAACCAACCCAAAAGTATATAAAGTGATCTAGTTCAATTTCGATTATGATTGAAAACAAGTTAGTTTCGGATCAAACTCATAAGGGTGAGCACAAAAACCGATTAACCGATTTAACTGACAAAACTGACCCAAACTAACCGAACCATTTTTAAAACCGATGGTTCGGTTTTTAAATTTCGGTTAACCAATAAGGATGGTTCGGTTACGGTTAATCACAAAAACGCCTCATTATTAACCGAACATTCCTAATAAAATATTGTTTACTTTTTATTTTATTTATCTATATTAATTGCAGTGCTTTATTTCATTTGATTACTCATGCTTATTCTAAAGCATTATTGTTTTTAGGATCGGGATCCGTTATTCACTCAATGGTGCCCAGTTTAATAGATTCAATGGTCGACTTGCTTGAATCGAAGAGGAAGAGCCCACTTAAACCTTACTAAGGATTACTGTATATAAAAATTCAAAAAGGTACTTTTAGAGTGTCGCATTTTAGAGTTTTTGGAGTTTTTGTTATTATTTTTAATCTTTATTATCGTTTTCCATTATATATGTTATATACGGCATCTTTTATTTATTTATTTTTGTTTTACATGAAGTTTTCTTATTTATTTTTATGTCAAGTTTTGATCATTTCTTATACTAAATTTATGTTTATTTTACCCAAATTTATTTTTAATGTTTCGCTTCTTTATTTGTTAACTGTCACATTTAAACGATAACTTCTCAAATTAACCGATTAACCGCCCCATTAAAACAACGAAAATGATAGATTTAAATTAAAAAATAACCAAAACTAGCTAGCAGCATAGTCGCCGACAGAGAAAAAGAAGACCAGATCTTGAACTTGCAAGCTCTCTCGAGAAGGCTCCGTATTGATTATAATTCAATTTTAGGTTTTAGACTCCTCAAACTAACCCATACTCAACCCTCCAAACTCTTCGTCAAACAAAAAATTCGGGATAACTATGAATAACTATGGTCCATGGGCAGCCATGCCAATATTTATTTATTTTTAACTGCCCATGCCAATATTTATTTTGGGAGGATAAATAATAAAATATGTGTCCATTCCGGACCCACGACAGCGCCGGTTCAAGCGCCCCCAATCCTACTAAACCCTCCACACATTTCCTGTAACATGTCTCTGCCGCTAACCACCACTCTCCGCGACCGCCGGCCAGCCAAACCGCGGTCGCATTCGCTGACACCTTCAACAACAGAGCTCCTGATTCAAAGTCTACCTGTTGATTCATTTTAGTTGAATCAATAATGGCGATTATACGAAGAAGGAAGCAACCAGAAGACGAAGTAAATCAGCACCCGGATCCAAAACCAGACGAAGACGATGATAAAGAAGAAAAAGCTTCAAAACGATCAGGAAAAAAGCATAAGAGTAAGAACTATTCGTGTATCGATAACTGTTGTTGGTTTGTTGGTTGCGTATGCTCGGTATGGTGGCTATTGTTATTTCTATACAATGCGATGCCGGCGTCCTTCCCTCAGTTTGTTACGGAGGCAATCTCCGGACCGTTGCCGGATCCTCCCGGTGTTAAATGTTTAAAAGAAGGTCTGAAGGCGAAGCATCCGGTGGTGTTTGTGCCGGGGATTGTGACTGGTGGACTTGAGCTGTGGGAGGGGCATAACTGTATGGATGGGTTGTTCCGGAAGAGGCTTTGGGGCGGCACGTTTGGTGAAGTCTATAAGAGGTAATTAACCGATTGATCAGTGGTTTTTGTTGCTATTGGAATTCAAATGATTCACTAATTCGAGAAATATTATTGATTGCTAGAGATCTAATTTCTGTAACTTGCGAATTTGCTGGAATAGACAAATCAGTGTTGAATTTGATTCGTGATCTATGAAAACGATATATATATATATATTTGTGTTTCAGTTAATTTGGGAGACTTATGCGCTATCATCAGTTACATGTTTTAGGATACTCTCCCTCTGTGTCTTGTGCATGTTCTGTACTTCTGTGATTAATTTTGGTTCTCTTGGAGTACACCTTTGAAATACAAAATCCTATTGTAAAATGACAAAGCCATCCAATTTCTGTCTTATTAATAAAAGTTGCTTTTTTGGAAGATCTGTTCAAGGGTATTTTTGCCTTTAAAGATTTTTGGTTATTAGACAAGTTTTTAGCCGAATTTGGTATAAACGAAACTGAATATAATCATATATACTTGGATAGCTGGATAGCTTATAAAGTTGTTTGAATATATGAGTGACTTTCTGAAAAAAATTGGATACTTGGTTGGCCTTCAAATACATTAACCCAAATTAATAATCTGTCATGCCTTCTTTTGGCTTTCAATAGCAGTATTTCCTTTGAATTTATCTTTTGAAAACTATTTGTCTTTTCCTAAATACAAGTGTTCAGGTTTTTAGACAATGGACGGAGCCCTTAGTCACATTGCAGGTATTGTAGGCTTTGGTCTGCGGTCTGCCTCTTATTAGCAACTTTTTTTCGACTTTAGAAGCCTCTTACGATGATGTTTTTAAGTGTTAGTATTTTAAATGCTTTTCGTACAACGTAGAAAGGCTATAATCCACTGACAGGATGGTAAAAGGTTAGCAGTTGGCAGTATTTGTTAGTTATGTTATGTAATAAGGAGATTCTGTTGCCATTAAACTGAAGTACCTTTTCTATTTTCACCATCTGCTCCATTTCTTCCTTTTAACCGTTTGTATCATTTGTTCTTTGCATAATTTGGAAGTAAAATTTTTGTCCATTTTTTTTGTCTGGGATGAGAATATGAGATTGCATATGTCTCATCGGAACTTTATGTGTGTGTTATACGAGTGGTTGAGCCTATACACCGCTTTTGCGGATTGGTTATTGTTGTTGTTGTATATGAGTGGTTGGGGATATCTTGCAGGCCTTCATGCTGGGTACAACATATGTCGCTAGACAACAAAACCGGGATGGATCCTCCAGGTATAAGGGTCAGACCTGTAAGCGGACTTGTAGCTGCTGACTATTTTGCACCAGGATATTTTGTATGGGCTGTTTTGATTGCTAACTTGGCTCGTGTTGGCTATGAAGAGAAAAATATGTATATGGCTGCATATGATTGGAGACTCTCGTTTCAAAACACAGAGGTAGGTTTCGTTTGTGTTTAAACTTCGCTTTATGTAGCAAGATGGGTGGGTCAGGTAATGGGTCAAAACAGGTTTCGGTTGAAAATTGTTTGGTACAAGTTGAAACTTTTTGGGTCATGTATACTCGCAAACACAAAGTGAAGGTACAAGTCAAAACTTTTCGGTTGAAACTGGTCTTTTTTTAAATTAATTATTAATGACATAATGATGATTACAAAAAAAATATTACTAGAATAATATCTGAGTACAATGATTTTGGATGTTGTATGATATAATATGGACTTTGAGTGACTTTCAACCTGTTTGGCCCACTTTTGACATGTTCCCATTTTAGTTATAAAATTTTATTTGACCCCTTTGAAATAAAACACAGTCCAAAACTCCAAATCAATCCATTAATTAGTAAATGGGTTGAAGTTGCTACTAGTTTACTACCATGTTACCTTTTGTTGCCTTTCATATAAACTAAAACCTCAAATTGCATCTGCTGCAGGTTAGAGACCAAACATTGAGCCGGATAAAGAGCAATATAGAACTGATGGTTGCTACAAATGGTGGCAAAAAGGCGGTTGTTATCCCACATTCAATGGGTGTTATCTACTTTCTGCATTTCATGAAATGGGTGGAAGCACCAGCTCCAATGGGGGGTGGAGGTGGACCTGATTGGTGTGCTAAACACATAAAGGCGGTGATTAATATTGGTGGACCATTTCTAGGCGTCCCAAAGGCTGTTGCTGGGCTTTTCTCTGCTGAAGCCAAGGATATTGCATCTGTCAGGTTTATACTTATACTTCAGAGCAAATTACATCGTTGATCCTTTACGTTTGCCCATATTTCACATATAGCCCTTCAGTTTACGAACTTACGGTGGAAGTCCTTTATGTGGAAACTTGTTACGCCCGTAGTCCTTTAGTTAACAGCCACATAACTTTAACTGTTAAACCCCTTCATGTGCCTTGCACATGAGGGCAAGATGGTCATTTCACATTCTTTAATTAAACCTCTCCCTTCTTACTTTGTCTTCGTCCTTAACACTCACTCACACACACTCTCTTTCAGAGGCACACACAAACACATAGACACGGACTCTCTTTCACACAAACCACATGAGTTTCTCCCATTCACCACACACACACACACTCTCTCTCTCTCTCTCTCTATCTCATCACCTCCACCGATGATGGCTTCGGAAGCAAAATGGGTTTTCGATGGTGGCTTCGTCGAGGGTTCATTCGTCAATTTGTAGTTTCTCCGATCACCCATGATCGATCGGGTTTGGGATGATATGGGTTTGCGATTAGTCCAGTGTTCAACCAATTGTCCACCACAAGAACACATTGTTGCTACCAGCGTGCTTCCTCTCTCCGTCAACCAAGCCTCCTACCAAACCCTAGGAGGCTCAATTGCAGCTCACCACAACGACCACCATCGCAATCACCAACAGCTCCCCGGAATCGACTATCTCAATAGCTGGAAGGTGAAGGTGGTTCGTAAGGCTCAATTGCACCTATACCCTACGCATTTAGTCCACTGAACATTTGTTTGAAGATAAATGCGGTTCGCAAGGCTGATTTCTTGATTCGGGTTTCCTAAACTCTATCTACTTTTCAAGTAATTCGATATCTTAAACATCTGATTGTGGATCTCTATATGTACCTGCTTGTATTTTGGTTTGATGATTGGCAGTTTGAATGATGAATATGAACATTTTTCTGCGTTTGATGATGAACAATCTGTTTACATCAATGTTCATATCAGTTCTGTTTGATTTTTTGTTTAAAATATGGGTTTTGAAGAAAATTGATGATAAACTGATAGAAACCGAATTATAAATTTAAGGAAAACAAGGAATAGATAGATGGAATAGAATAGAAAACAGAAAATAGGGTACGATGGCTATATTGAATACTGGAGATGTGATAGAATTACAAGAAGAACAAGTGAAATCAGAAGGAGATCTCAATAGATGTTCCCCTGCCAAATCAGAGAAGACCCTATCGTGGGAACTTCCTGCCTAAGCTCCAAGAGCCGAGTTAAAATTGAACATAAACTCACAATACCCCTGATATGATTCAAACCCAGGATCAGTGAAGATCGAAGGTTTGACCTAATTACCAGAACTCTCAGACACGAAAGAGAATTGAAGGTAAGTAGCTTGTATGTATTGATATAATCGGAAGTGTACAGATAGGAGAAGAAAGAATTATGACAAATGATTTCTACCCAAAAACTAACAACTACTCCCTTATTTGTAGTTAGTTAATAGCAACTAACACTCTAACTAACTCGTAACTAATCTTTACATCAGTTACAACTTGAAGACTCTTAACAACCCCCTTCTGCTACCCTAATTTGCTCTCTCTCTCTCTCTCTCTCTCTCTACACACACACACACATATATATATGTGTGTGTGTGTGTATGTGTATCTGTTATTCCTACTAAGGACCTTACAGGCCCATTGGCCTTTTCATTTGAAGACTGGAAAATAGCATTTTTCCTATCATAGACATTCAAAGAAAATTGAAGAACACTTATGTAAGAAGGAAGAAGTGATGAAATGACCATTTTGCCCTCATGTGTCTACGTTAAAAGTTTAATTGGCCGTTAACTAAAGGACTATGGGTGTAACAAGTTTCCAAATAAAGGACTTCCACTGTAGTTTCGTAAACTAAAGGACTATACGGGCAAGTGTAAAGGACCGACGGTGTAAATTGGTCTAAACTTTAGTGTGTCTACATGTGTAATTGCATGTTAGTCTCAGTTAGAAAACCATGGGAATAAGCATATGTATAATTTATAACAATCTTCACAAGTCATTCTATTTAAACACTGCATAGTTACAATACTCGGATGTAACTTAATTGCAGGGCCCTGGCACCAGGCGTGTTGGACTCGGATATGTTTCAGATTCAAACGTTGCAACACATAATGAGAATGAGCCGTACATGGGATTCAACGATGTCCATGATACCGAAAGGTGGCGACACCATTTGGGGTGGCCTTGACTGGTCACCTGAACAAGGCTACTCTCCAAGTAAGAGGAAACAAGGGAAAAATGACACTCAATTATCCAACCAAAACGAGTCAGCAAGTGAAGAATGCGAAGCAACACATGCAAATTATGGAAGGATAGTATCTTTTGGAAGAGATGTAGCAGAAGCACCATCTTCAGAAATCGAGAGGATAGAATTTAGGGTAAGCCTTTTTATACCTATGGAGTATGAACGGACGCGTTAAATTTCGGTACGGCCTGGGTTGGTCCAACCTGGCTTGAGATACCTTTTTGTCTTTTTTATAACTAAATAATGTGTCAAAAAATGATTACAAAACTACATAGTCTCAATAACATCTAGTCCTTTTACCAAAATGGCCAGGACATATTATGCATTAATATGTACTTTGGCCGATTTTTGACCTGTTCAGCCCATTTGACCCATTTTCTTTTGAGCTTATATTTTTCAATTTTTATGTGCTTGATTTGTTAGAGATAAAACATCACCTGAATCAACCAGTTTTTGAGTTAATGGGTTGAAGTTGAGCTAAGGCGCCATTTGTTTTCCTGAGTCCTCGTCACTTCCATTTATTTATGCGTTTTCATCTGCAAGGATTTATAGATGAAACCCATGAAATGGAAATGGTCACTTAGTTACGTGCATGTACTAAAGTAGTCGTTGATGTTTATTGTCTAGGGTGCTGTAAAGGGTAACAATGTTGCAAATAATACTTGTCGTGCTGTGTGGACTGAATACCATGACATGGGATTTGGTGGTATTAAGGCTGTTGCAGAGTATAAGGTTTATACAGCCGGGGACATTGTGGATATGTTCGAGTTTGTTGCCCCAAAAATGATGGAACGGGGCAGTGCTCATTTCTCATATGGAATTGCTGATAATTTGGATGACCCAAAATATACACATTACAAATACTGGTCCAACCCATTGGAGACAAAGTAAGAATCTTCTAGCTTTTCTTTACCATCTTTATGATCTTGGACATTCAAATTTAGTCCAATGTGAATTTGTGAATGCGGCTCTGTACTCTTTTCATCCCCATACAATTTTATTTTACCCTTTTAGCAAATGTTTTACTCAATATCACCTCATTGCTAATCATAGTAATAGTCTCTCAGCAATTAGAGGTGGCAAACTGTGTGGGCGTTTTGGGTTAGAAAGTGTATATTTTCTAGGTTGGTTTGGATTGACCCATCAAGACTTTTATATCTGTTTTTTTAATTTATAAACAGCTAATATTTATAACCATATTATGAAGATAGCAATCAATAATTTTTTATTTTTTTAAATAAAGCCATTTTAGGATGTTGTAAACATTTGAGTACACTTTTGGGTGAGGGTTGGCTCTGTTGTTTTGCATGTTGATGGAGAGACTCAAAAAGTATCGACATTCAATCAAAAGAAAGATAGATCATAGTCACATAGTTCGCCAGATGTGCCACGATCTGCGTTCCAGTCGCTTCGTTCCCGATCGTGGTACGAAATCGATCCCGTCGCTAGGTGGATCGCGAATTGGAACGACGGTCAAATCGATCCTAATTGATGGTCAAATCGATCAATTGGGTCTTCAATTCGCCTTCTGGAACGCGTTTAGGAACGATCCAATTAACAAAAAATTGCGATTTGGTACTCGA
>JAUEJL010092099.1:0-14109 GCA_032274825.1 Drosophyllum lusitanicum
TGGACGGCTAAGATTGGTTCTCGCAGTTCTCGTACGAAAAACAGTTCTCGTTTGAACTTTTTCATATATATATATATGTGTGTGTGTGTGTGTGTGTGTGTATGTTTACGAGTGAATTACAAATTTAGTTCTTTTGTTTGGTTCAAATTACGGGTTTGAGCCCTAGGATACAATTTTTACAATTTATGTCCGTCTCAACCAGAGATCATTGTACAATATGGCTCTTCTCTAAATAAATAACCAAATTAAATACCCTTAGTCTATTCATTTATTTATTTTTCTTTAATTTTTTATTGGTTTTAATAATATTTATTCTTTAGAAACATAAACATACAAAGATTCGGTTATATGAAAACTCGTTTGTTGTTGACTGCAACCACAACCACTGCCATTCATGATGATGGCACAGAGATTGTTGTAAAAGAATATCAGGTCTGTGATTCAAACTTTCTTCGGTTCATCTTCATCTCAAATCTCTCTCTCTCACATTCTTTTGTTCATTACATTTTCTTTTCTCTTTCTGATTTTGTTACTGAATAAACGTATGATTTAAAAAAGATCCTCACGCGAGGTCAAAATTGAGTTAGGAAACACATTTGTGCTTTAAATTTGGGTTCAGATACAAATATGTGATTCGATTTCTCTTGTATATGGAAGTGTTTGAAGGTAAGAATGGGTTTGAGTGGTTACAAGATTAGATTTGAGGCCTGAGTTTGGTTAGAAAGATTCAACTTCGATTTTAATGTGTCTATGTGATTGTTCTTGGTTTGATTTGATGTGTGTATGAGAGTGTTCTTGACGTGAACGGATGTTCAAGATTTACATTTCAACACAAATACGTGACCTGGGTTTCTTGACTTGATTAGTGGATTTTGTGTTGTGTCGGAGTCAGGCTTCTTAGTTTGATTTCAACAAAAATTCGTGAGATGAAGATTTGTTCATGATTCGATTCCTAAATTATATTACAAGGTCAAATTTTTAAATCATCATAGATACAGCACAACTTTTTAGTGATCAATGTCAATTATAATTACAAAAGATTTTAATTTCAACAAAGATTCATGATGATGAAGGTAAGGGCCCCAATTTCTTTATGATGAAGACGATGGCTCATAAATGATGTTTTAAAAATTTTTAAAATCTGAATATTATAAAATCAACAATTTTTAAAAGAATAATGAATAAATAAATAAGATAAAGGTATTTTGATTCAGGTCGGAAGAAACTTGAACCATAAAAGTTATGATCTAGAGACCAAATGTATATGGTTTTAACCAACATATTATAACTAAATTTGTAATTCACACAATACATAATATATATATATATATATATATATATATATATAAATGCTCCATCGAAAACCAGTTTTTTGCAAGAATCGCGAGAATATATGCAATATAATCAAATTCATCTGAAATTCTCTAAGACTCTAAATATGTTGCATAATCATGAATCTAATGAATTTATAGATGAATTTGACTATATTGCATAGATTCTTGTGGTTCTCGCAATAAAACTGATTTTCGATAGAACATTTTGTGTGAGTCTATATATACACAAACACACACAAAACTAGGATCAATATAGGATCGGTCTTATATCCCTTGATTTACGAAATCTGCATATTCTGTCGGAAACTGCCTATTCGATTTAGGTAAAATGCATATTCAGTCGTAATATCAACCATTGATCATCTAAATCTAAAGATTGAGAAAGATTCTATAGATTCTGCATATAAAGCTGGTTTTGTACCAAACCTTACGCTCTCTCTCTCTCTTTATATATATATATATATATATGTCACCCTCATAACCAATGGTAAACTCCAAAAGTATTAACCTTAACATGTGACTTCAACCCCACATTGCCATGCAAGTTGGTTAAGTGTGTGGAAATCGGGATGCTTTGACCAAAGACACAAAAACATGAAGGGGTTCCACGTTATCCTCATATTTCATAAAATTTTCATAAGGTTTATTGTAAAAAAGAAGAACTATATAAGTTATCATTATATCATGTAACATGTAACGAATTTTGATTTTTGTTAATAAATATAATTAATTTTTATAATTTTGTTTATTATATTCAAACAATTTTTTATGTCTCATTTTAAGTTATCATTGTATACAATAAACTTTGCATAATTTATTATTATATAAAACAACTTGTATTTTGATGTATAAACCCAAATTCCATGTATTTCATAGTTACAATATAACATCTAAGTTCTAATTCTTATTAATAATTCGAAGGGTTGCTTGTTAACAATAACTATTGTATTTTATCCGCGTATTGAGGCGGACACAAATATAAGGACTAATAATTTAAAGGGTAAAATGCGCGAAAATACAAAAAACTTTGTCAATATTGTCATTGTATGCAATTAACTTTTTGTACTTAAAAATACATACAACATACAAATTTGGTTCATTGTATACAATTGATACTTGTTATCAATTGTATACCATGAACCAAATTTGTAAGTTATTTGTATTTTTAGATACAAAATACTTGTTATTTCTTTTATATTTGGTCTGGTTACTGGTTAGTTGCCTATTGTTATAAGTAACTTGCATACAATGAAACAAAGTTGTAAGTTATGTGTATTTTTAGGTACAAAATAAAGTTGGTTGAATACAATGACAATATTGGCAAACTTTGTTGTATTTTCGCACAATTTGTCCTAATTAAAAAACTAATGTTTGAACACAAATACTTGAAATAAAGTAGATTGAGTTAGATATACACGGTGAAACTTTGTTTTAAATATTTTGTAGTTCACAGCATTTGAATCGAATTCAAATGAATAAATGAAAGAGTTTAAAAAAAGGAAAAAAGAAAACATTTTCAATTACTGAAGCATTCTAATTTTTTCATCCAAAAATATTTTACCATTCTAATTTTTTATTAAACTTGAACAAAAGTATACATTACACCATTTATTAAGGAAAAAAACTCAAATTTTCAACCTTTACAAAAAGTTTAATGGGGTTATATTTCAAAGCAAAGAAAATTAGAGAGATTGGTATTTTAAATTACCTATTGTAATAAGGTTAATCAATTATAAGATACTAGATCAAATACCTGTGTATCGGTTTAAAAATGATAAATATTAAACATTAATAAAAAGATATTAAATACTTATAAAATATGAAATAAATGAGAATTTAAATAATGACTGATGTTGTCACCCAGACCAGTGTTGAAAGCCTCGACGTGAGAGGGAGGTCAGACATGACGAAAGAAACGCCGGGTTGCCATAATACGAAGAGACGTGATTGTATTTTTTGTACAAGTCATTGATCATTATTGTTACAATTAAGGGGTAGTAAGGTCACTTTTTTATTGGTTATAATTAAAAAGAATTTAAAATATTTAAAATAATAAAACTAAAAATTTGGTTAAATATGATATTTTGAAATGTCATAAAGGGTAAATATAATATTTGTAAATTAGAATGAACAAATATGATATTTTAAGGTTTAAGAAGGGTGCACATGAAATTATCTCTAAAATTTTAGATTCAAATTAAAGTCAAAATTGAATGTAGTTTTGACTTAGAAAATTCAAAATTGAATCTAATTTTGACTTAGAAAAGTTAAAATTGAATCTAATTTTGACTTAGAAAAGTCAAAATTGAATTTCAAATTTATTAAAATTGATGGTCAAAATTATATAATTAAAATTGATTTGTTAAATAAAGAGCTAGGATCGTATAATAAATTTGATTCAAATTAGTTTTTTATTTATATTAGAAGATTATTTTTGCACGTATGAAAAATGAGTAAGAAATATTAAATATAAAGTTGTAATCGACTCAATTTTATATAAATTTAACGTAAAACATTTATCGAATAAAATATACTTTTTAGTATTACGAATTTGAAATATATATTTGATTTTTTAAACATTTAGGATATTTAGATTTAGTTAAATGGATTAAGTTTTTATTTTTCATATTTACGTTTAACATATTTTTATTATAAGTTTTGATGTATAATGTTTGGAGTAAATTTAAATATATATTATAATCTGTTAATTTTTATCTATATTTCTATACAAATAATAGCAAAATATGATAGTTATTGACAAAGTGTATTATTTAGTATCGGACTTTAAAAAATATATATTTTTAATTAAATATCATATAATGATAAAGTTTATATTAAAATGTGGATAAAAATAAGAGGATTACAAATATATATTTATATTTACATGATTACATCAAATATTATATATGAAGTTATAAAAGAAAAACAAAAAACACATAAAATTATTTGCTTAAATATCTTTAAATATAAATCTTAACCATCCATTTAAATTGAAAAATCAATTTGATTTTAATTTTTAGGAGTCAAAGTTCTTTCATTTGAATTATAATTATTTGAGATAATTATATATATATATATATATATATATATATATATATATATCTTTCTTAAATCTTAAAATATTGTAATTGCTCATCCTAATTTATAAATATCAAATTTACCCTTTATAACATTTTAAAATATCATATTTAATCAAATTCTTAGTTAAATTATAACCAATAAATACTTGATCTTATTATTGATAATTGTAACAATAATGATCAATGACTTATACAAAAATAAAATCACGTCTGGTATCATAATACAATGTTTTTGCCATCACGTCTGCCCTTCCCTCGAGTCGACGCTTCTACCGCTGATCTGGATGTTAATGCCGTCGGTCACCATTTTTAAACCTCTCATTTTTTTTGCGTTTTATAATTATTTAATACTCTTTTATTAATTTTTAATATTTATTATTTTTTAAACCAACCCGTATATCACACACACTTATTCTAGTAATAATAAATAATATTTAAGCCAATTAGACAAAACTCAAATCGCAAAAAAGAAAAATGACATCATGGCATGTGCATACTGCGGATTAGAATTTACAAAACTAAAATCGAATGAAAGGGTAAAATTATTTTGTTATGTGCGGATTCAAACACTTGACATGTGGCTTTGCTTTATTGCACTTCCCTTGTCACTCAGCTCAAGCCTAATTGTCTTGACCAATGCTGTTTGAAAATATATATAACAAATAGGACAAATTAATGAGAAAGGTAATTTAAATATCAAAATTTGTTAATAAAGGTAACGTCTAATTTTTTTGACCTAGAAAAGATTATAAATTTTAATTTGTAACAAAAAAGGGTATAATGACCTCTTAGACTTAACAAAAAAAAGATTATAAATTTCAATTTGTAATTTATAATCTTTTTTTGTTACAAATCGAAATTTATACCTTTTTTTTGTTATAAATTAAAATTTATAATCATTTTTTTGTTAAGTCTAAGAGATCATTATACCCTTTTTGTTACAAATTAAAATTTATAATCCTTTCTTAGCCAAAAAAATTGGACGTTACCTTGATTGGCTATTTTCGATATTTAGGTTATCTTTGTTGGTAGTTATCCCTAACAAATATCAGAAAAGTTACTCTTCATAACTTCTTCCTAGTAATTGTTAGTATATATAATATAACAACCATTTTTTTAAAGATATTTACTAATTATTAGTTTGTTCTCTCTCTTTCTCTCTCTATATATACACACATTAGCTTAGTTATCAAGTTCTAAGGATTAATAAAACCTTTTACTTGTTTATCAAAGGAAGAATTCAATTTGTTCATAATCTTCATAACTTCCTCCCTCTTTCTTTTCACTCGCTTCCTCTCATCTTTGAGTCGAGTAGCTCTTCTAGATTGTTTTCAACATTTGTCCTTCTACTCACTAAGTGATATCATCTAGAATTTACCAGTTTTCTTACGATGGTAGATCCAGAAAATAAGAATACGGGGATCTAATTGACAATATAAAAATAGTAACCAAAAACATCATAAAAAATAGCATACATTTTTTCATTTAAATATGATAGACATTATATTCTATACTTAGTCATTTACGCTCTTTCAACTTTTTGGAAGCGCTTAATTACATCTTCATTTATAACGTACATTTGCAAGCACTTCTTTTTGTACGGCACAAAGTATCCCAAGAGTTTAAAATTAGCACCTATTCAATTGCGCGAATATATCTTTACAAGTTTCATTGCCAAAAAACATCAATCAACTATTGCAGTTTCCACGGTAACTTTAATAGTTTGTAACCTTAGGATAAGACAGACGCTTCCTTGTTTTCACCATCACTCTAGAAAGTCGGCAATACCATTAAAGCTAGCAAATCTTTCATCTTTTTGCACATTGTGATGGTACAAGTCAAGTTCATGCTCAAGGATCACTTCTCCACATTACCAAAATCATATGGATAAAGTTCACTCAACCTTAGTAACTTAAATGAATCAAACCTAGAAAACGAATTACGCAGATTCAATGTTGCCATATGTTCAAGCAATCTGGTGCTTAACTCGCTAAAAAGATCACCAAACTCTTGAATTTGCACATCTATAAATGTGTTAAAAAAATCAAATTATTAATAATGTTGATTGTTGATATTTGCCCTATGTCTTTGATTTCTTTGATTGTTGATTGTTGTTTGGTTCAAACCACTCCTGGTTTCAATTTCACTGTTACCAATCAATTTCACCACTTCATCCTTCTCAACTTCCAAAGAACATCTTTCCTTTTATACGAAGCACAAACTACATTAATAATAATGGCTAACATGTCAAAAAGTTTACGACACCCAATTGTTTTCTTGCAACCGCCACAGCCACTAATTGAAGTTGGTGAGCAAACAATGTATGTAATATGCCGAGTTATTTAATTATATTATTTTTGCTTTCAAACCATTGAACTCACCATGAATATTTGTAATACCGCCATTTTGAGAACCGGAATTTTCTTTTAGAAACTATATTTAAATACTTTTCCAAACCATTTGGTTACAATTAAATCAAACAAAAACAACAACGGAAGACTGAGTGACTTTATATTTACAAATCAAAACTTGTCACATATTACAAACAGTTTTGGTGTTACTTTGATCATACGGCCGATCATATCGTAATAATATTACAAAATATAATTGTAGCATGCAAGCGTTCTTCCAAATAACTAAAACTAGCAAGCACCCGAGCTCACAAGCCTAGGGATCACCTGCAATCATTAGGGAGCGTATCTGTTATCTTTTTAAAGCTAGTGAATACAAAATAGCATAAAGATCAATATAAATATATCATATATCAGCAACAATGATCAGAACAAATCATATCACATATCAATAACAATCATCAGATAGTGCAATCCTAGCATCTCACAATGAGCTGGCGTAGTCAGAAGGTAACATATCTTGCAGGATAGCTAGCTCGGCTCAATGCACCAAACTGGGGTACCAGACACATCAACCACGCAAGTGGGTGAGCGTAAAGCGGTCCACCATTGCGTTACGGAATCAATCGACTCCATTGGGTATAGCGGGAAGCTGGTCCCCACAACCGTTCGAGGAGTATTGGGCTTGCAAGGCCCTAAATACCTATCCAGGTACCGCTGACGCAATCATCGACACACAGGCCTCAAGGCAATCCCAGACCTCGTGCTGGTCCCGATAATGGACTAAATAGTCCCTAAGTCCAGATCCGTTCACAAACACATAACTAATCCAATCGGATCTCATTGTGCGTACGCAATCCCATATCATAATCATGATTCACATAACTGATCCAATCGGATCTCATTGCGCGCACGCAAACACATATCATAATCATGATTCATAAATTACACTATTCAAGTGCATATCAAATTATCCAGTAGATGTTTCATACATTCTACATTCATATAACTAAGGTACTCAACATTCTATCATAATTGACCCATTTAGAGTCTCATAGCATGTGTACAATACATATCTTACACTTAATCAAGTGCATATCATACTATATCAACCAGTTATGCATGCGTACAGTAAGGTATTCTACCTCTCATTAATCATACACTTAATCAAGTGCATATCATAGCATTGAAAAGTTATTTCATTTATTAAACAATAGCATAGATTATCTTTTCTTGTTTCACTTCTTCATATCGTTTAATAGTTATTTCACATATGAAACAAAGCTTAGTTTACCTTTCGTTATTGATAATATATAATATAGTTATATTCATATCTATGTTATTTGACACTCACTTGAAAGCTACAACAAGCAGATGCAGTGCTCCGGCTCTTCCGGATCGTCGGTTTCACCTATAACATCATTCCTTATATTTAGTCAAACAAACTCGCAAATAACAACTAAGATACTTGAAACAATGTCCTAATGGTGTTATTAATCTATTTACTAACTTATAACAACAGTCCAAACACCAATACACGAAAGAACAACGAAAAACAACATATTGCCAAAACTGATCGGACGCGTCGCGTCACGTTGTGTGCAGTAGAGCCCATTCTGCAGTTTTGCACAGTAGTGCCATTTCGACCCAAGTCTCTACCAATTCAACTTTGGTCATTTTTTTAGTGTTTACTAACAACATTTAGCACATGTAGGAGCTTTCTAACATCCAAAACACTTGTCCAATTAATTCATATAAAAATCCAACTTAAATTAATAAAGAAATGTCAATTTTGGCCAATTCTTGGAATACATCAATTCTAACACTTCAAATGTATAATCTTTACATAATATGATTTATAAAAGCTATAGGAACTGATTGAATCATTAAAAACCAGTTCTTGATAGCCTTTTTCAATTTTTGCCATTTTTGAACAATTTCTTGAATTGAACAAAATCATCACTTGTAATCCAATATTTTGGTTCTAATCAATCCACATGAGTTGTAGGAACAATTAGAACACTAAAAACCAGATTTTGATGGTCAATTTGCACTTAACCCGTTTTTGACCTAATAACCCAAAGTGAAGAACAAGGATGAACACAAGAACTTACAAGGATGAATGGATGATGAAGATGGATTAAGAACTGATTTAGCACATGAATTGGAGGCTGGAATGATTGCTTGGATGATCTCTCTTGATTTCCTTCTTCAAAGCATCAAGAACAGAGAAGTGTGTGTTTGTGTGTGTGTAAGAACGTATGAGTGTGTCTGTGTAAGGTATATGGGCTGGACCGACTTGTGGGTTTAATTATTCCAAGTGGGTATTTTGTTTCTCTTTCCAACTTACAACTTAACTCTCGATTACCCGTTTCAACTAACGGGGATATTTTTGAAATCCTTATCTTAAACCGTTTAATATTTTATTATTTTTATCTATTATTATTATTATTTTTATAACTTAGTTTATTTATTATTTTCATACTAATTTCATCTTAATTAATTTAATAGAATTCTTTTATTAATTATTAATTTCGAGATTCGAGTGTACCAGATTCGTACACGTCTAGGCCCAATATGAGGATGTAACATGCAATTATTGCAAATAGAGTCTTGTTGACTATTACAATAATGTTGACATGCATAAACAAGTAACTTAAAACTTAAATATTATAACACCCCACCGCCCCGCAGTGCGTCGACGCATTGACCACCCGGTAGCTGACATGGTGATGTCAGGTCTGCAGCCCAATACACCCAAACCTATTTGGTAGCCAAATTTAATTAGCATCAACCAGGTTGTTGGCAAGGTTTGAAACCTTAACCTTTTATGCCACCAAGTGACATTATTAATGGGTGGTTCTAGGTATATCATTAAAGAAATTAATGGTTTTAATGTCATTTTTATGTTTTATGCCACTATTATACATAATTAATAGTGGCATAAAAAATTAATGTCATTATAAGTGTTTTAGATTTAATGGCACATCATTATTTTGTAACACTAAATCAATTTATGTATCATTTTAGTATGTCGTCGTTACTTGCATTGAAAATGAGGAAGATAAATAAAAAAACAAAAAAAAAAGTTGGTGGCATCTTTACTGTTCCCCGTTGACGATTTTCATGTCCAAAAGTCAAAATCTTCCCTCCATTAATTTCATGACTAAAATCTTCCCTCCATCGATCTGGCTCCATAGCAAATTGATTTTTCCCCTTTTCTTCCCTCTCTCCTACAATATCTCCCATCCACATAGTTGTAGATTCAAAACTTGGCGCCCTATTCTCGAGTTTAAGTAGGAGGAAAGGAAAAGAAAGGAAATGATTTCCTTTCCTTTCAAATCATCCCAATTTTGGGAGGATGGTTTTGACATCAAAATAAATCTACAATCCCCCTCCAAACCGCTCCATTTCCTTTCCTTTCCTTCATCAAGTGAAACTCAAGATCACCCTTTTTAAAGCTTTCCTTCAAAATCCTTTCCTTTCCTTCCTTAAAAAACTCGAGAACAGAGCGTAAATATTAAAATTAGACGTAGGTTTCCAACTTTCCATCGAGGGCTGGTTTATGTCGAGGGCTTTAATCACCATTCAAGAGTTTGTGGATTCAAGCTGTATCTCGCCTTAGTCATGTATTAATATCTATTCCATTGGAGATCGAACTTCATCTCAAATTAGCTGCAGGTTCCTATTATCATGCGTTCATTGGTATTTTTTGTTTGTCATTAAATTGTTGGGGACTATTAGTTGTTAACCCTAGTTGTGGGATGAGAAAGTGAACACTCACCATAAATCTTTTTAGGTTGTTGCTATGGCTTTCTCACATAAACACATAATGGGTTCTTCCACTTGATGTGTTTCCATATATTTCACACACAAAGGCATTATTGTTGATATGTTTGTGTTAAACTTCCTATGCTTTCAAATTAGTTAATATTTGTTTATAGATTTGGGGTTTCTTAAATGAAGCCATTTTTTTATCATTGTGCTCTAAGGTTTTGCTTCTTTTGTAATTGTTTGCTCTAATAGATGTTTATCATTATTTTATTGGTTAGTAATTACAAACCAATTAAGGTCATGATTAGTTTCAATTTACCTTAAAGATTTTCTTGCTGTGTTGTGTACTTCACAGTAATTATTAAGTTCTTATTGTTACATTTCCATTAAAGTAGCTACTTTCAATTATGGGTTATATTGATGAATTTTTAAAACTTTCTGAGTTTTCAAGTCTTAAATGTTGCAACCTAACACATAAGTGGTAATATTTTTCTTTTTTGTTGTTGCAATCTTCTGTAGGTTATCATGCCATTAAATCTTCAATTTGTGCGTTGCTACTCAAGTAGAATTGTAGAAGTGTAGAACCCCTTATATTAGCAGCCCATGTAGTCCATTTATAGCCACATGCAGGGGTCAAGAGTGCTTAAATTGCTGTTTGGGTCAATTAACTAAAATTAACAGTTTGAATGCATCTGTTAACTCTTTTTTAATTAGTGGTTCATTAAATCTTAGATGGGCCTTCAAATGAAAACATCTTATTATTAGAGGTTCATTTAATAATATTTTGAATGCATCTTAATTTTATTAACCGTACGTCTTTATTAACAAACATTTATATATATTAATTTCATCACTTTGAAGCCTCTCACAGAATTAAAATTATAGAGGGCTGAAAATCAGGAAATCAAAACGCTGTTGCCTGTTGGACCTGGGCAGAAAATCATTGGCTGGACTGGACGCTTGGACTTTTTGAACAGATCGCATTATCAGGTGTTAAATATTTTTAAATGCTTATCACTACCTTGCTATAATTGCCTAATTTTTATTACTAGTTGTCTAAGACAGAAAGTAGTGTTTCATGTTTGCTTTAGAAAGTAGTTATTCATGTTTACTTCAGGGTATAATCTATTTTGGTAGCTGAAATGGTGAATCCGACATTTTAACCAAATTTTACATGTTATTAGTCATCATATTGTGTTTACACTGAAGGTCAACATGCCATTGAATCAAACTCTCAAGGTCATTATGCCATTGAAACTCAAGGTGACCAATCTTCTCAACACGAGATATCTACAAATGAACAAGGTATGTCGATTTTTTGTGTGTCTGTTGCTAGTTAGTCAGTATGAGATATTGGTTAATCTGTTTTCTAGTGGCAAATTGTTGTTTCTAACTGCCTTTTAATTTAATTTTATTTATGGGTGGATTGTGTTGTCTAATGGGTGTGTTGTCTAAAGGGTCAAGTTGCTTAGAATGCATGTGTGAAGTCACCATAACACAAATGCTGTCAAAACTAATCTGATGGTCTGTTAAGTTATAAATTAAGCTTCTGTTGAATAATATTATCCATTTAATATGCCAGTTTCTTTAACGGGTCGGTTATGTTAAACTCGTCATGAAGTGCAAGTAATGGTTAGAATGCATCCGCCATGTCATGAGAACACATATCAAAGGGTCAGGTTTGTCTAATGGGTCATGTTAAACTTTTTTTACCTACTGTTTTTAATTACTGACTTGTTTTGTAAGAAAATTAACTGTTTTTTTTTAATTTAATCGTATCATTATGCTATTTGGTAATGTGATGTATTAATTAACTTGTGCTGTCTAAAAAAAACTCATCAGGTCTAATGGACCAGGTTAAAAGTTTCTTACCAACTAGTTTTAATTAAGTGACCTGTTTTGTTTATTTTATTGACTGACCTTTATATTTATTTTATTATATTTATATGCTAAGTTACCAGAACACAAATCAACTGTTTTGGGATGTATCTTAATCAATGCATGATGCGGTTTGGTAAGGTGTTGTTTCATCACAATAGTATTCTTAAATAAACTCATATGGTACGTCCATGATACATGTTTCATCGCATGTGGTGATGTGTTGGCTTAAAGTACCGAATAGTATTCTGAATATCATTATCCATTTTAAGGGTCAGGTTATTTAACGGGTAAGTTATGTTTAACTCGTCATGAAGTGCAAGTAACTGTTAGGTTTGGTTGCTTTGAATGGGATGTATTAATCAACTCGTTATGCTGTTTGGGTCAGGTTAATGTGATGTATTAATGAACTTATGTTGTCCTAAAAACTCATCAGGTTGTCTAATGTGTTAGGTTAAAAGTTTCTTACCAACTTTTCTCAATTAAGTGACCTGTTTAATTTATCAAAACTGGTTTAGGTGCTCGCAAGAAGGTTAGGGGTTATACCAAAAAAGCCGAAACATAGAACTACCAAATATAGAGGTACTTATATGAACTACCACTCGTTCTTTTACTATTATGTATCTATTTATTAACAACATTTCTTTTCATTAATATGATTTAGGTCCCAAGTATTTCTTCTCCTGTCCCTAACAACTTTGTATCAGTTAACCAAAGATCACCTTCTGAAAGTCGTTGATGATGGTAATTACTTTTACTTTTCACATATATAGTTATGGAGAAAATTAATTAGTAGTTAATATTTTATTATTAACAGTTTAAATAATGTTCATGAGCTCATTGAAAGGTTTATTTTTTAAACAGGTAACACGAGGATCGTTTTGCTTGAAGATTGTGAAAGATGTTCATGAGCTCATTGAAGTTTCAAGTTTTTTATTATAATATTTGTTAGTTTTATGTGTTCTATTTTTTATATTTAGACTTATTTGATACTTGTTAGACATGTGTTTCCAGATATTTGCAATATATCTAGAAGACTATTGAACTTTTAATCAAAGTGATGCTATTATGATTTTTACGTCTTATGGTTAGAAATATTTATAATAAATCACAATTAATATGATAAACATCGTTTATAGTGGCACTTAATTTGATATCCGAATTTGTGACAAAAACTATGGGTCATTATAAGTTGCATAGATTTTTTAAATAGCAATAGTTTTACTAGCATAAAATTTGTGCCACAAATTCATTTTTGTTTATTGTGGCAAAAAAAAGTGCCACTAAAGGTCTAAAAGTCTGTTACGGCAGACTGAAAAAGTGCCACTAAAAGGCTTTAGTGGTAGCGCTTTTAGTGGCATTTTTTTGTGTGCCGTAGTTTCTCATAAAGCTCTTTAGTGGCATTTTTTTAGTTTTTTGTGGCACTTTTTGTATGCCATTAAATGGCATTTTTTTTATAGTGTATTCACTTTCCATACTCACTTTTGGTCTTTATTTTGAGCTGGGGCCTTTCGAGACATATTTATATAAAAAAAATCAAACACAAACACAAATTGATTGCCCCCTCCCTCCCAAAGGATGGATCCAACCATGAACATCACATAGAATGAAAATAAAGAGGAATGACAACAGATAAACGGTTACAATTGATATAGGAACTCTAAGAACTCTTTACGGCTTTTAGCAGCTAAC
>JAUEJL010092110.1:0-26355 GCA_032274825.1 Drosophyllum lusitanicum
TAAATAACCGCCAGCGGTTGAATAACCGCCACCTAGCGGTTATTTTAGTGAGAAAATAACCGCCACCAACCGTCACCTCTTAGACCGTCGTATTCCCGATACCAACTTAGTTTATTCGAGTGTGCACTCCGCACCTCAAAACCCGAATTATAACTAAGTCTAGAATCGGCTAGTCTCAAGTTAATCCTAATTATACTTAAATAGCTTGATGACACTAAAATCACCAACATGCACTTTCATAAAAGAATCTTTTAGTATATAACTTTAACATCCCAACTCGCAGTTTCGAGCACATACCTTGGGATAACCCTTTGTGCTCCAGTCTCTAAGTATGAGTTTTTCACATTGAATTCAACTTCTAACATTGTATTAGAAGGAAATTAGGCTACAACGCTTCTCATTTTTAAAGAACTTAAAATGGAGTTTAACCTCATCCCGGTAGCACACTTGTGCACGAACTCTCTAGCTACCCCTTTGTTAAGTGGCCTCCTAAATTTGCTTGTGTTAAAAAATAACTAACACAAAATGAATTAATGAACATCATTTAAGGTATATATGTTTGAGATAGCATGGTGCTGGTGCAAGACTATATGGATCGTTTTCGTGATAAAAGAGGTTAAAATGATCAACTAATTAATTAGTTATAACTTGATGCATCTTTAGTGCATTAGAGTTTACAAAACCAATGTTTTAATTTGGTTTGTACACAAAAAAATCAAAACATAATAGAAGAATATATAAATAAGTTTTTTGCGACAAATTTCTTTGAGCGGTTTATGTGATAGAAGTATGCTACATTAATAAAAATGAGCAACTATATTATGAAGAACAAAATTATATTTAGAAGTAATATTGGCAGGTTGATGGCTATAATATTCCTAGGATCCATTTCACACGAGATAACTCGATCGTAATATAACTCAGGTGGTACGTGCCAAAAGCTATGATCATTATCTTTACAATCTCGCTCAATCTTGAGACAAAGTTTACTCTTATAGCAAATTATAGTTATCACTTAATTTAATGAAGTCCTTGTTGATATCGCCTAATTAAACTAAATGGAAATTATGAAATAAAATAATTAGTAGATGCAGTTAATGACAATCCATGTAAAATTTTATTAACCTCTAATAATTTGGAAAACAAACTCACCATCCATATTTTAAAAACAGACAAGTTGTCGAGCAAAATATATTCACCTTCAGTGCATTGCATGAGTACAAGACTAGTGTGTGTGTATATATTCATGAAGATATGTACAAAATATTTGGATAATTATATCTTCATTGTACGTATATACTATACGCTGATAATTCGGTATTGAGATAACTGGGTATAGTATAAACTTATTCGATGGAAAATATTAATTTGGATAATTATCGTCTTCGATCAGTATACGTACGGAAGATCAACATATATATGTATAATTGACATAATTAATTAAGATGTACAAAATCATATATCCTGAAATCTCCATAGGAAAATATGGAAATATTGTCTGGCAAGTACAACGAATAAACGAAAGAACCAACATGAACAAAGCCAACCCCTCGATCGATTATAATTAGCCACCTAAACAAAAAACGCCTAGTCATTGTACAGTGATCGATGATCAAACTTTGCTATGCGCGCAACGATGAATCATCGGGTGTTTCTAATTACCTGAAAATAGGTAATTAACATGCCAAAAACCAATCCTTGTACATTGTTAGTACAAAAGCAGATTACTACGTACCAAGATTGTCGAAAGCGCATGAAGCTAGTTAACTATATAGTAATCCATTTTATCAAATCCCTCTTAATTCTGTTCTTCTAATTTGGATTCATCTTTTCGGATCTGGAATGGAATGACATCCTCAAGTAGTCCATGATCTCTAAGCATTGAAGAAGAAGAAGGAGGGCAAAAACGTCTTTCTTGAACGAAAGGAGAGTATGATGATTGATGGACATTAGTATTACTGTTGCTAAAGCTTAGAGAAGATGATTGTGGTGTTTGGTTAAGGAAATAGGGTTGGAGTTGAGGTCGTAGGTGTTGGTAGTGAGGTTGTGTAAAAAACAAAGAAGAAACACCACCAATACCATCACCACCATTAAAACCACCGTAAGTGGCGGTTTCCGGCAAGATCCCAATGGTTCCTCGAGGAGTCATCGGATAGGGGTGAGTGTGTGTGCCTTCGTAAGTTGTGATCACGATTGATGGATCCTCAGATGATCTTTCCACTCGCTTCTTCACTCCACAAGCCACACTTGTGCACCGATGGTAACTCCTACATATTCCAAACAACATTCAAATCGATCCAATCAACAACAAAACTTACACATTCAAATGTAGAGATTTGATAAGAATTTGTTGCATCAAATTCTACCACACTTGTTTATGAATTTCCACAGTTATAAGTGTATTAATTAATATTGATAATAAAGTATTGATAATCGACATCAATCTTTTTTTATAGCGTTATACATATAAGATGAAAAATAAAACCATTTTAGCGTTGTTCATATTGTATGAATTCATCAAAACACTAGAAAACTATAAATTTTATTTAATCATACCATACCCAAGCTCAATATATATACATATATATAAACTGTATATATATAGTGTATATATAGCTAGGGCAACAAAGTTAAGGGAGTGGAGAGAGAGAGAGAGAGAGAGAGAGAGAGAGAGAGAATACCTAGGAAAAGGGCTGTTTTTCACAGCTTTCTGACCGTACTTTCTCCATCTATAGCCATCATCCAAGTGATCAATATCACTCTTTGTCATGAACGCAAATCTTGGTTCCCTTTGCTTTTTTGGGTTCTTCTTTTTGGGTTTTAATCTGCACAACACGTACAATACAACACCCACATTTAATTTCAATAAATCACTTATATAATAAATAAGAAAAAAAAGAGAACACACTTTAATTTCTTTTGTAAGAAACAAAAGAATACGGCCGGATCCATAAAAGAAAAAAAAAAGATTTATCAAATCCAGCATCACATAAATTAACCTGTTCATCAAATCTACTTTTCGGTGTTAGTGTGTATGTATGTGTGTGAATTAAAAAGGCTTTCTTGCTTTTTATCGATCGATCAATATCTAAAGATGTTTTGATAAAAACACCGTGTATGTGTGAAACCAACAAAGGGTACGTTTACTTTTATCGTTTTTGGGTCAAAACCGACTGAATTAATATCAAAAGCTAGAAACATGGTCTGAAAGAAAAAAGGTTTTCTTGATATCCATCTAGCAATGAAGAATGATTCATGAATACAAAATTAGTATAAAATAATAGATTAATTATCAAAATACACACCAATAAGTGTGTGCTAACTGTGAAGAAAATCTTTTCTGAATATTCATTTAGCCATAATGATTTGATCAACAAAATACAAAAGCTTTATGAAATATGTGTGTGAAACACAAAGACAAACACACAATTAGTTCAGATTTTCAGAAAATTAAAGATTAATTCATTCTAAAACACACATATTTGTGTGTTTGAAAGTGAGAAAAAGGGTTCTTACTGTTTGTTAGTAGCACTCTTTTCTTGATCATCATCATCATCATCATTATCATCATGTTGTTCAACATCCTCTTCTTGAGCTGATTTTGTGATATTATTATTATTGCTCTCCTGATCAACATTATTGACAGCCTCATTTGAAGAAGATGAGATGGAAGAAGAAATCTGGGTTGGTGTGTTCACCATCTCCTTCGTCTCCGCCATGGTGGAAAGCGGTGGTGGTTGTTCCACTAGCAAATTCGGCGGCGGAGTAGGCTGTTGAAGCAAGTCAAAAAGAGAGGCGCCGCCACCGTAGTCTTGAAAAGCCAACACATCCAAGTATCCATTATGAGACATATCAAAAAACCCACCACCACCGTACACCGCCGGAATCTGATCGGAAAATGTTGTGTTTGCCATAAAAAATGAATTCTCTGAGTTGATCTTTAACTCCTCTTTCTTTTCCATAGACTGATCAATGGTATATATTCTTCATTTGTAGGCTCTCCAAATTTGGAGAGAGAAAGGGCAGTATGTGTTTGGTTAACTGGTTTTGAGTATAGTGTGAAGAGACCTTTTTAGATGGTTTTTGAGAGAGAGAGAGAGAGAGAGAGAGGTAGCTTGTTTGGGAATTTAAGGTGGGGTCTCAATTACAACTTATTTCCTCAACTCTTAATAAATTGCATTTGACCCCCTTTAATTTAGTCTTCAATTCAATTACTCAACATATAAAATTATAAAATCTATTCATCCATCAAAACAAACTTTTGTTCCTTTACAACTTTTATATATGATGCGTATATACACCTTTTCGATCTTCCTTCCTAAAAAGATATAATACTTTCGATCAGTTTGTGAGAAAAAGATCGACTTGAATTTATTTTGTGAGTTGTGTTCAATAAAGTCCATTTAAAAAACATAGTTCTGAAATTTGAATATTAAATCACATGTGATTCAGTATACAATCACATGTGAATTACAAATAATTACGAAAATGTCACTCCGTCAAAATTTTTAAAATTTAATCTGGACCATTGATGACATTGATTCAAAGGCTAAAATTAGTCCCTTAGGATTATGAATTAATTATGAACTATATTGAACATTTTCCAACAGTAATAAACGTTTTCATTTTGACAATTTATTAACCTTTTTTTTTTAATTTCATCATGGTTAACGACATTTAGCTAATAAACAAACATTTTCATTAGTTTGTAAACACACCTTGATTGATGGCTTGATGTACAACAAACGTTACAATTTCCGTATTTACAAAGGACATTATATATTTTACATACAACCAGACAACATTGACGCAGGAACAAATAACATACTTGCTTTTATTTGATTCTATTTCGACATTAAAGCACCAACAACACCTGCAATTAGAGTGGTAGGATCTCCAAGAACTGCTGATATCACAAACTGCATTGCTAAACCAGCCATCTCACAACATTGTTTCACTTTCCCTTTGCTTTGATGGTTATGGTGATAGCTTTCTAATGTTCCCTTCAAGCTTGGAATTCTTGTCTCTAAGTTCTTATCTTTCCCTTGCCAACCACCATCAAAATTACCACTCACCCCACCCCTACCAAAATATATCTCATGCCAGTTGTCAACCAACATCTCTTTTACACAGGCCACATGCAAGTTGTACTTCTTGCACTTTGACCTATAACTCCAACTTCGTCCTTTCCTGCCACATCTGTGGCAGGCAGACCCTACTTTTCTGTATAGGTATAACTCCACCTCACCATCATCCAACATAGTTGGAAGCTTGGCGCAACATGGGTGGAGGTCAAACCCGCACGACTTACAATGGTAAACAAACCCAGACACTGCTTTTTCGCATGCATTGCAGTAGCGGGCTATGGAACCTGGCGCATGAGTTTGGAACTGGAACGAACACTTGGTGTAGAAAGGGTGGGTAATGGAAGGGGATGGGAGGGCGCAATGGACATGCAAGTCGTAGTTGCATGTCGTGCATTTGTAGTTGGACCCTATGCCGACTTCCTTGCAACCATCACACTTGAACGGGACCTCGGTGTAGCCGGGTTTGAGCCAGTGTTGAGGGTGGCTAAAATGGGATATTTCATTGTATTTCATGTTGATTTGGCATGTGTACGTAGGTTTGGGTGGGTGATCCAAATATAAAGAAAAAGGGGCCTTGTGAAACAAGATGAATATGTAAAAGAAGAATAACGTATGGGTGAGGTTTTTCTGTAAAATGGTGTAATTATGAGGTTAATTTTGAAGGATAGCTTGGGAATGAAGCAAACAAGATAAAGAGAATCGAATTTTGCAACTTTTATTTTATCTCTTTTTTATTATATTTTATTATTTGGCTACAATATTCATTGAAACAAGTAAGAAATATTTCACTAAAATTAATTAGAGAGGCGAGTATTATAAGTTTGAGATGTAGCCAAATCTTTGTTACATTTAGGGAGTGTTTAGGACTACATTAATTTCAATACTAATTATTTAATTGTTATGTTTTTACATCAAATATTTCAATAATTTGTTACTAGATAACTAAAATAGTCATTTAAAAAGGGAGGTGATCCTTATATAACAAAAGTAACAATAAACAATAAGTTTATGCATTATTAATTTGTAACATGTGCATTAACTGCTTGTACCTTATTGTATATGACTAAAAATTGTTATGTATATATCAACTCTAATTCAAAAACAAGTTTATCCAATTATCCAAATGAGAATCGCAAGTTGCATGATCACTTTAAGATGACAAGATCTAATCCCACAAACCCTTAGGTCCGGTTTGTTTCGTAGAATGTGAAGGAATGAAATTGATTTTAATTTCATTTAGTTCACCTATGGAATGAATTTTCTATTACATAATGGAATGTAAACATTCTAACAAATGAGATTTCATTAAAAAACAAGTTTACCAAACACAATATAACATGGAATTTTATTTCAATTTCATTCCATTTCTTCAAATTTTGTGAAATAAACTGGACTTTAAACATGTAAGCAATCTGATCACGCTTTGAAATGTTATATTTTAACCGGTTTCACTATATTATTTAAGTGTCAAGAGTTGGAACTAAATTTTTTACCGATGTATTTGTATTAATGATCCTTTTTTTTAAGCATTTGTTATAATGATCTAATCAACTTAATTAGAAACTCTAGATAGTTTTATACGTAAAATGAATCAATGTTCGTGTTTTCGATCAGAAGATTTTACACGATTTGTAAATACATATATCAGTCTTACCTATAAGGACATAATACTAACCTCTTCGGTAAGGTAGAAGAAAATGGTCATTGGTATCGTCGGACACACTACACATGTGTCCATCAGTTCCAATGAAAACAACCATGGTTCTTGTCACCCGTAAATAGGTGATGGCTTATTGCCTTATTTCATGTTCATTGCTTATCACATATTTAGTTTATTTTAATATTATAATAAAACTTATTAAATAGAAATATTAAATGGGTAAAAGTTCGAATAGAGAATGCTCTTTTAAAACTACTTGTATCTTGCTTAAAATATTTGATTGAATTATACTTATAGATTATTGTTGGAATATATTCCTTAGCTAAAAAGTTTATAGTATCTAATCTCTTTACATAATAAAATATAATAAGAACACATCTAGTACTAATATATAATTATCTTATGATTAATAGCTTTAGTCGGTGTTTTAAAAGGCATGCCATGACGTCACCGATGTGTAAGGTGTGGCTCTGCAGTTAAGAAATGACCCTAGGTACGAGTGTTAGGTGTGACGCGTGCTAAGGCACGTTTTTACGCACCAAATGGCGAGTATTTAAGGCGTCGCAAGCAGAAAATCATTTTTTAAGGACTTTTTTTATTTACATTTTGTGATCGCATGAATTAAACTTCTGTAAATTTGTATTTTGTAATTTGTATATGTTACTTTGCTCCTCATTTTTGTAATTTTGTATAATTTGTATATTAATAATGATAAACTGGATATATATAATTATAAAAATATATAAAAAATTGTCGTCTTATGTCACGTCTTAAAAAGCGTCATGTCTTCATCATGACTCTTAAAGCTTGAGGCTTGACCTCGCCGCTACGCCACACTTTACGTTATTTAAACCATGGCTCTAGTAATAATGATTATGACTACCATCACTATACCGCCACATCATCAACAATTTTCATTTTCATTTTTAATTTTTAAAATCAAGAAAAATATTTTATAAACTAATGTAATTCTTAAAATACTACATTAAAAAAATATTATATAACATTAAAAATAAATTAGTACAATAAACTTAAAATATTACATCAAAACTAAACAATTAACTTAGAATATTACATTAAAATTAAATAAACTAAAACTAAGATGAAAAAGACTTGGTGCCGCTTATATAACCAGACGATGACAAGCCTGCGCGATTTTGCCACTTATCGATATTTAAGTAAGAAAAGTATATATTTACACTACCAAGTCTACTAGCGAGAAAACTCGAAGTCGATGCCAACGTAAGGTATCTTCGTCCCGTGATAACAAACAAGGTATGGTATAACAAATCTTCAATCTTGTGGAACCTCTAATGCAGGAATGATTTAAATGCATGTACGTCTCAACCAGTAATCTCCAGATCTTTGAGTTGGTACATCTCACCACCACAGTAATGGGGGAACAAATAAATTTTAATTTCATCCCACAGTAAAGGTTTATGGTGGGGGAATGGGTAAAATTCAATTTATAAATTTCAAAAGGAGAAAATTTAAAAATTTAGAGAGAGCAAAGTGAGGAGATCGGGTAGAATGTGGAGTTGAAATATATATTGAAAATATTACCGGGGTTAATATATTAACATTGTAAAAAAGAAAGAAAGTATTAATAACGAGGTAAACACCTTGTCATCCGGACGGCGAGGAGAGCGATGATGAGCTCTACGACAAGATCGCCGTAATGGAGGACGAGGTTAAATGAGGAGATGATGACAATAATGAAGCTCGATGACGAGCTACTACGTCCGGTCTAATATCTAATCTCTTCTTATAATCTAAATAAAAGACTAATTTGAATCATATTTATTGTACATGTCTCGCTCTTTATTTAACAAATCAATTTTAATTGTATAATTGACTTTGTATATTTGTAAAAATTCAAATCCAATTTTGACTCTTTTTGTCAAATTAGATTAAATTTGTTGTGATTTAATCCTCAATGTTACACCTTATTTTTTGTTTAAACCTTAAAGTTTTCTTCCAGACGATTTAACCCTTAAATTTTCTTTAAAAAATGTTTTAACCCTCAAAGTTTTGTTAAGTTTTTAATAAAACCAAAATGCACAATGAAGTAGAGAGGGAAAAATAAAAATCTATACAAAACTTAAGTGATTAATTAGTTATTTAAACAAAACTCCATGTTTTAAACTATTTGAAAAAATCTTTGAGGTTTAAATCAAAACAAATTCAAAATTTTATGGTAATTAAAATCGTTTAGAAAAAAAAACTTTAATGGTTAAACAATTATTGACCATATATATATATATATATAATATTACGGTTGTTAAAATATTAACGTTGTAAAAAAAAGTATTAATAACGAGGTTAACACCTTGTCCTCCGGATGATGAGGTTAAATGAGGAGATGACGATAATGAAGCTCGATGACGAGCTACTACGTCCGGTCTAATATCTAATCTCTTCTTTTAATCTAAATAAAAGACTAATTTGAATCAAATTTATTGTACGTGCCTAACTTTTTATTTAACAAATCAATTTTAATTGTACAATTTGACCCTCTATATTTGTACAAATTGAAATCCAACTCTGACTCTTTTTTTGTCAAATTAGATTCAATTTTGACTTTACTTTGAATCAAATTTTATAGAGAGAATTTCATATACATCCTTCTTAAATCTTAAAATATCGTATTTGCACACCTTAATTTACAAATATCATATTTACTCTTTATAAATTTTAAAATATCATATTTTGCCAAATTATTAGTTTTATCATTTTAAAATATGATATAATCACTTTAATTTTTTTAATTATAACAAATACAGACTTGATTTTATTTCCACAATTGTAACAAATAATGATCGATGACTTGTACGATAAATACAACCGTATCATGATACTACGTTTCTATCGTCATGTTGGCTCTCCCCCTCGCTTCGACACTTCTACTATTGGTCTGGATGTTGACGATGCGTGTTGTCATCCTTTTAAATTCTCATTTTTTTCATGTTTAATAATTATTTAATAATTTTTTATTAATATCTAATATTTATAATTTTTTAAACCGACTCGTGTATTACACGTACATTTAATTTAGTTTTGTTATATAATAAAGATTAAAGTTACAAAATATCTATAACGTTTCAATATTTCATTATTATACACGAAGCTTTTTTTACACACGTGCCTATTAAATTTACAAAAAGCGTGAAGTTTATACTTGATTTGATATTTAGTTTTTATTTAATATTTTTGATACATGCTTTAATATTTTGGTGTTTTACTAATTTATTCTATTTTTATTTCCCTCAATCGGGTTTAGGTCCGGTTCGTGGTTGTAAATGGGTTTTGGGGTTTTTGGTGACGGGGTAAGTTGCAGTCTCCATAAGTCCATATACATACATATAGCCATATAAGTATGATTTAAATTTGTTAGGCTGCTCGCTGGACTACAAATGTAATCATGGCCCATTCTCACGACCACAAAATTTGAACTCCACATAAGCACATACTCCTCCAACCAACAGTTTCAAACTCCAAACCCTCCATCAATGGCGGTGGTTTATGCTACCGTATCCAAACGCACCATCTGCTTCTTCTTCCCCACCAGAATCACCCACTTCTGCTCCTCCGCTTCACCGCCGTCACCCGCCGATGAAACTGCAGTCACCACCGCCGTGTCCGTCCTCAAACACCACCGTTCTAAATCCCGGTGGACACACCTCCGTACGCTCTTCCCCTCCGGGTTCAATTCCTCCCAGTTCTCCCAAATTACCATCCAACTCCGTAACAATCCGCACTTAGCTCTACGTTTCTTCCTTTTCACGATCCAACACTCTCTCTGCCACCACTCTCTCTACTCCTACGCCACAATCATCCACACCCTCGCTCGTTCGCGCCAGAAATCCGGTGCTCTTACGCTAATTCGATCCGCAATTCGCAAATTCCATGATGCAAACACGACTTTACCTCCAAACGCCCCACCTTTGATCTTCGGAGCTTTAATTAAAACATACAGAACGTGTGATTCTGCTCCGTTCGTGTTTGATCTGCTGATCAAAGCTTGCCTCCAACCTAACCGGATCGATCAGGCTCTCGAGATTGTGCGAATGTTGCGTTCAAAAGGTATTTATCCGATGATTAGTACTTGTAATTCCCTGATTACGTCTGTCTCGAAACACCATGGGAGCATTGCTGGTTATGAGATTTACCAAGAATTGTTTGGATCCTGTGGTGAATTTCAGGATAAAAAAGTTGTTGGTGTCAAAATTGTTGTTCCTAATGTACATACATATAATATAATTATGCTTGCTTTCTATAGAGATGGCTTAGTTGAGAATTTAGAACGAGTGTGGAGTGACATGATTGTCAATGATTGCTTGCCTAGTGAATACAGCTACAGCATTTTAATGGCAGCTTATTGTGATAATGGAAGAATGGAGGAAGCCATGAGAGTGTGGGAAGAAATGGAGAATAAGGGTTTAAAGCATGATGTTATGGCTTATAACACAATAATCGGTGGGTTTTGTGAAGCGGGAGACATTCATAGGGCTGAGGATTTCTTCAAAAGATTGGGGTTGAGTGACCAAGAGAGTAGTTCTGTCACATATGAACATTTGATTAATGGCTACTGTAAAATTGGGAATATTGATTCAGCGATGACATTCTATAAGGACATGTGTAGAAAAGGGTTTATGCCAGTCGGGTTTACCATTGATGTGTTGATTAAGGAACTTTGTGTGAAGAATAAGGTTTCTGAAGCATTAACAGTTTCAAGGTTTGCAATGAAAAGCAATGTTGCTATTAATGGTGAAAGTTATGAGTTTTTGATTAAGAGTCTGTGTGATGAGGGTAGGATGGAAGAAAGTATGAAGCTTCAAGCGGAAATGGTGGGAAGAGGTTATGAACCTAATTTAGAGATTTATTATGCGTTTATTGATGGTTATGAGAAAGAAGGGAACATGGAACTAGCGAGCAAGCTAAGGACCGAAGTACTAGGAATGCAGTAGCTTCTACACAGCAATATGGTATGTTTATGTTATCTTTGAATATGAGAAATCTATGTCATAACTTATATTTTTATAAAGGGTTAAAGCTATTCAAGATCTGTCGTTCAAGATATCTGATTTTCTCATGAAAGTGTTTTGATATTTAATGCTTCAGTGGTTACATGAAACCCTACAGATTCTTAAGACTTTAGTTATTTATGTATTAGCTACCATTATTTTCGGTGTTGTTTTTAAGTTTTAGAACCTTATGCGATCACGCAAAAAATTTCTACATAAGCGTTTATAATATGTGTGAAGAAATATGTTGTTTTTAAGTTTTAGTGTATTTTTGACCCCACATTCTTGATTTTTGCAATAAAAGAAATATGTTGATCCAGGAGTTACTGATTCATTATATGTCAATATATTAGCAATTCTGTCAATATATTCATTAGATGTTCTCATCTTCTTCCTCTTCTTCTAGCACTTAAATTTAAACCTAAAAAATTCATCTAGTTCATCCGTTTCAGTTTGAATTATTTATTTACAGAACTAAAAAGGGACAGGGATGAAGACGAAGAGTTACATATGATTATTGGCTTCTGACTATAGGGCCCAAGGTAACTTTACAGTTGATTGCTGATCAACTTGTATTAGCCGAAGTTGTACATAGACATGGCAAAATGTTTGGGTTGGGTTGGGTTGGGTAATGGGTCAAAACTTAAATTTTTAGTATGGGTCTAAACGGGCTGGTTTGGGTCCTTGGGTCGACCGAAAACATTGTATGTCCATCCAATTTTGTTAAATAGATATGTGTTGAATATGAGTACAAAAACTATATTATCACTAAATTTTATATATGATCACATCATGGTTAATGTGCAGGCAACTAAGCAAAGAGTTGGATGATTTGATTAAAAAGCTTTGTATCAGGTAACCAGTTTCCCTAAATCACTTCATTAAATCATGTTTCAAGTTTAGCTGCCTTAACATTAAAATGTAAGTTTTAGTGAGCTGAATGATTTAAAAAAAGAACACATTATTAAGAGCGGCCAAATCAAGAAAGTACACAACTCTTGTGTGGCTCTAACCTTTTTGAAAATACATCAAAACACCTGCGATTCTTTCATCATATGTGGTAACATCTGTAAAATATCCTTAATTTCTGTAAAAATATGTTACACTGTTGTTTAAATATATATGTGCAAGTTCTCTCCTAGTCCCCTAGGTATACTTTAAATGACTATGCAAATCATAAAGATGGAAGAATCCATAGATTGAACAGAGAGGAAGCCATAGACAAGAACCATGACAAGAAAGCAAATACTGTAGAAAGTAGGTATCTGCTACATATTCTTTGAGGGCAGACCGATCCATCAGCTGCCAGCAAGATATCCACCACACTGGCGGCCGAAGAGGCAGCACCTAGCGTAAGAGTTGATAGCATCTGCTTTTAATCAATCAAACAAAACCATTAGTAGCTAGTTGTGGTTACAGAAGGGGTGAGCAAAAACCGAACAGTTTACCTAGTAACTGACTGTTCCATTTTGATTTTTTTTAAAACTGAAACCTTTTGTTCTGTTTCATGTCAAAAACTGAACCCAGAATTAACCGAACCACTCCCTTTTAATTTTATGTAATTTTCTTTCCTTATGACTATTCTAACATGTTATAATGTTGCCAGTTGGCAGATAAGCTATTGGCCAAAATGTCAGTTTCTGGTTCCGTTTTGAGTCATAACGATACATGCTCACCCTCATCAGAAGTACCAAAAGTTAAAAGCTTTCAAAAGGAAGGCTTTACCCAATCCCCTATAACAATAATAAGCAGTATTCCCTTTTGGCGAATCGGGCATGTTACAAGAACCGAGTATCCATCAAGCAGTGCCAATGTGAAACTCCATGGAATAACCAAACCCATTATAGTCACCAAGAAGCTGGTCAATTTTGGCCAAACGGTTAAACTAATTACTGGATTGAAACTATTGATAAATCTTTTTTGAAATTGCAAGGGAGATATGGTGTGTACCAGAAGGATGTATAGCTGTAGAACTGAACACCAAAAGACATAAAAAGAAGAGAAGCTGAGGAGAAGATGGTTTGACCGAGGCGTAGAGCAAACCCCGCACTCGTGCCTGTGGATCCTGGTACTTCCTCCATAGGTCAAACCCACCTGTGGAACGATTAATATCATGATGATGATGATGATGATGATTGTGTTTGCACATGTAATCATGAACATAGTAAGAATCTACGAACTCATAGTTGAACCTCAGTGGATCGAAGCTTGTGTTGACACCGTTCATGTGTGTCTTGTGATGATGATGATGGGTTTTGATGATTGGAGATTGTTGTTTTTCATAAAGAGTATGGCAAAAAGAGGTTGAGAGGGTGTTGGGTGGGTGGTGAGTCTTTTTGAGATGATGCTTTCTTTTCTGTCACGTAATATGATCTATTTTGATGATTTACAGAAATGGCATCAATTCTGTCGGCGGTGTAACCTTCGATCATGTAAACATGTGTGGTTGTGTTTATTCATTAATTCATCTACTTATTTTAACATAAAGTGTATACCTAAATGTAATTTGTCATAATGTTTGTGGTGGGGTTGGAGTTGGATGACACCTTTTTCATTTATTTTGCTCAAATTTATTCTTTTCTTTTTTAAGCAGGCTACCAAGGGGATGTTTGGGATCATGCAAGTCGTACGAGTTACACAAGTTGTCATTTATTTTTAAAAGGTTTAATGTTTAAATCTAAATACCATATGTAAACAATAAGATGTGGTTTTAATGTCTGAATCTTAATCATATATGACTGGTTGTTTCAGTTATTCTAATGCAATCTAAATTAGAAAACAATCATGACAAAACAAAAAGGGCACTTATTGTGGTGTATAGACATCGGTGGTGATGGTGAGTATTATGATGAATGTCGAAGAGTGAGAATCAGATGACGAGTATTTAGAATTGTTACTTTTAGGATAAAAAACTTCATATATTAGACGTTAGTTACACCTGGGTCCTCTTTGGTCTACAGGATTTTGAGGGATTTTGTAGGATTTACATTTTAAATCCCTTAAAATCAAAATCCCTCAAAATCTCATGTTTGGTAGAAAATAAGAAACAAAAGATTTGGATTTCAAATCCTATAGATGTAAGATTTCAAAATACTTTGTGAAGAGTGTTATTTCTAAATCCATCATATGTAAGATTTTAAAATCAACACCAATCTTACAAACAATCCATTATCGTCTTCACCACGTCAACCGACACTTCACTCTCGTCGTCGTTGTCCTAATCGGCCACCGCCATAACCGTCACCGGCATCACCATTGTCGGCCTCCACCACCGCTGTAACCGTTACCCTTCACCGTCTCCACATTCACTGTCATCTCCCTTCGGCCACCGTCTCGGTCTCTGTCCTAATTGACCACCGCCATAACATTTCCCATCTCCGTTGTCGCCCTTCCCCCTCTCCACCTCTGTTGCCGTCTCCTTTCCCCACCTTCACCATCGCCCTTCCCCGTCTCCGCCATTGCCTTTCTTCGTCTGCGCCTCCGCCAATTTGACCCTTCACCGTCTCCGTCTCCGCCTCCACCAATGTCGCCCTTGACCATCTCCGCCGCCGTCGTCGTTCCTCATCTCCGCCGTCACCCTTATTCGTCTCCGTCTCCGTTTCCGCCGCTGTCACCCTTCATTGTCTCTATCATTACCCTTCTTCGTCTCCGCCTTTGCTTCCATCACTGCTGCCCTTCACCGTCTCTGCCTCTACCCCCGTCGCCCTTCCTCGTCTCCGTCGTCACCCTTCACCGTCTTCGCCTTCGCCGCCGTTGCCCTTCACCCTCTCCGCCTCTGCCATGATCGCCCTTCACCGCCTCCACCAACGTCGCTCTTCACTTTCTCCACCTTTGCCGCCGTCGCCCTTCACTACCTTTACCACCGTCCCCCTCACCGTTTTCACCTCTGCCACCATCACCCTTCCCAGTCTCCATCATCACTCTTTACCGTCTTCGCCTTCACCGTTGTCGCCCTTCACTGTCTCCACCTCTAACATGATCGCCCTTCACCGCCTCCACCACATCGCTCTTCTCTTTTTCCGCCTTTGCCGCTGTCACCCTTCACCGCCTCCACCGTCGTCGCCTTCACCGTTTCCGCCTCCGCCGTCGTCGCCCTTCACCGCCTCCGCTGCCATCGCACCTCACCGTCTCCGCCTCTGCTGCCATCTCCCTTCACTGCCTTAGCCGGGGTCACCCTTCACCGCCTCCGCCCTTAGCTGCGTCAGCCTCTGTCGTCTTTCACCACTTCTGCCGTCGTCGCCCTTCACCGTCTCCGCTGTCCCCATCTCCAAGTCAGTCAAATTGTGAAAGTGAGTCGACTCCTTCACCGTCTCCGCTGCCCCCATCTCCGAGCCAGTCAAGTTGTGACGGTGAGTTGAATCCTTCACCGTCTCCGCCATCCCCATCTCCGAGCCAGTCAAGTTGTGAAGGTGAGTCGACTCCATCACCGTCTTTGCTCTAAAAAGTATAAATCTTATTATCTTTTACATGAATCAAATAAGAGATGTGATTAGATTTGAAATCCTTAGAATTTTAAGTGAATGAACCAATCAACCTTAGATTCCACCAAATAAAATGGTTATTTGTTTGAATCTTCATCTTTCATGACACTTAACTTTCAAAGGCGAAGGGTAGAAAATAGGTACAATAATTTTATAGTTGTATATCCATAAGTACTAAATGTATTTAGTTGGGATGGGGCTTTTTTTTTCTAAATTAAAGAAGAAAAAGACACGCACGAACTATCATCCGTCATCACCAAGAACTTGAAAATGATGGATTATCAGCCTTTAACTTCGTATAATTATTAACAAGAAATATTAACATAAATCACGTTTAATACTGCTAAGTCAAGGACTTATTCATAGCATAATGTATATTAAACCATCAAAATCATGGTTCTAAATAACGTAAGGCGTGGTGTGGCGGCGAGGTCAAGCCTCAAGCTTTAGGAGCTATGGCGAGCCATGACGTTTTTTAAGGGGGCACTTAAGGCGACAATTTTATATATTTTTTATAAATATTTACATCCAATTTATCATTATTAATATACAAATTACACAAAGTTACACAAATTAGGAGCAAAGTAACATATACAAATTACAAAATACAATTTTATAGAAGTTCAATACACGCGATTGCAAAATGTATATAAAAAACCAATTTTTTTTAAAAACTCGCCATTTGGCGCGCCTTATACAGCCTTATCTCACGTCACGCCTAACCTCGCTGCCAAGGGCTATTTCTTAACGTCGGAGTCGCGCCTCGCGCCGCCATGACACGTCTTTTAGAACCCTGATCAAAATTGTGAACGTCAATTTCAGGAAGGGGGGGGGGGGGTTAAATATGCTTTTTACGTGATACTCATGTAACATGCACGTAAGAACACTGCGATAATGACACTATAAAGAAAACAAGGTACCAATATACAAATAACGAAAATGATTTTTAAAGGAATAAAACAAGCTTTGTAAGTAGGATTCAAGTTTTTGCAAATCACATGATGAGCTTAACTTCATGTACAAACCCAATGCTTCTATTTATTTCAAGGTCTCAAAGAGATGGCAATGAGACCGGTATGAGACGGGCATTGATGACCTCAATCTCATTTTCAATTATAAAAGGGTTAAATATAACTCGTCATGTTTTCTCGTAAACATGAGAGTGAGAAAATCTTAACCCACTCTCATATTTGTGAAAAAGAATGATGAGTTATGTTTGACTACAATATGAGAAAATCTTAACCCACTATAAAAGCATGTCACATACCTGGCCCCGTACCGTCGGTATCTAGAAACTAAACAACCATTGGGTTCGTGGGTATAACCGACAGTATCAGGTATCCAAATTTAACGATTTTATTCAATTAAAATTCACCAATAAAGATTTTCGTTTCTTAAAACTTGACTTTAGTCAGATCAGGTTAACGAGTAAGACATTTTTTAATAATTTTAGTCCTTAACGACATCAAAAGTTTAAATATTATTAAATGTTACATAAGTATAATAATCCACATACAAGTTTAAAATATCTAAATTTTTATAATAAGCTAAATCAAATTATTTGTTAAACAATAAAAACAATATTATCGATTTTCATTTCTCTAAACTTTCAAAGTAAATTGTAAAAATAAATGATCAAACAAAATCAACTATTATAATTAATAGTTAAAAGATATGTATGAGTAATTTTAAAGTTTCTATGTCAAATATATTTAATTCAATATCTACATCATACAAATAGTAAAATTATAATTCTTAATAATATTAAAATAAAATTTTAAAATCTTAATCTTCTAGTAATAGAACTATATATTATAAAAATATACATGGTTTAGGTTTAGGTAAATGGGGCAGGGTATGAGATCTAGTAATTAGACAGGTATTGACCAAAATTATAAACGTGTAAAAACCCGATTTTTTAAAGTAAGAATATAATAAGAATTACATTTTTATATTAACCATAAATCCATTTTTTCTTATTCAAAATATCATATTAGTTAATTGTTTCTTAAAACAATTCAGTAAACCCAAGCTTGTAGCATGCGAAAGCCATGAGCTATCAGTTTCGAACTGGAGTCTTCCCTCTATCTGATGCTAAAAGAAAATTAAACAACACATCGTAAGCATAAAGCCTAGTGAGAACATTATCACAAACTAACAGACACAAAACATGAACATGTTGTATACATGTAAATGTGTGGTCCCCGACCGCTGGTAGTTCCTGACTACTAGAAGTCACGTCGACTTCTAAGGTCACATTGACCTCTGGATACTACATACATCAGCATTAGGTTAGTCGCATAGATTAACGATTTGCCACTCAAGCCATCATTTTATTATATACCATTTTAAGTCATCATCATATAACAAATACAAACACAATTATTATCACATTGGCTATAAGCACATCAGTTCTATCACATAACATATAACATACACAACTATTACATCGGTTATTTTCACATTGGCATCACCACTTAATACAATATACACATGACACCTTAGCATGTTAAGTGAGGATCATGTAACTCGCTTGTTGGTGTAATAAGAGTCAACACCCAAATACTCACAACCAAATCCAAGTAAAAGCAAATGTATAAGCCTAAACAAGTGTAAGAACAATATTACTTAGTTAAACTCAATTCATACTAATCAACTTAGCAACAGAGTTGATTAAGGCATCAAGTGACATAAGTGATCCTCAACATTAATTAAAGCACGACACTAAGGTATTCCAAGTCTCCTCAAAGAGGCTCATAGCCCAAATTATCAAAAATATCAACTTGTATGCAAAAATGTATACTTCCAAATTGACCCTTCTATAGTCTTTCATAACTTTAACCATCTTAGGATCTGAATTAGCTTCTGTGATCAACATAAGAAAGAAACTATACATCCACAATTTTCCAACGGTATATAGTATGACCTCTAACTATTTCACTTTGATTTTTAATCATTTTTCGAAAACTGATGAAAGTTTCTGACTTGTGCTGAGTAGGTATGGGGTTTTTACAAAATCATCCTAACCCACTCAAATTCAATATTAAAGCTCATATTACTTCTTCACCAGGTTCTTAAGCCTTCAAATGACATTTTTAACATGATTTAACCCACAATTTGTTACCATTTCATCAAAATCTAAAGAACAATCACATGCAAGTGAATTTTGATCTAATTAAACTCAATGCAAAGATATCCAACCATGGATTCATCAATAAGCTTTATAGAACACTTAAATCATTCATAAAAATAGAGTTAGAACTCACTTTGAGATGTAATAGTTCTGCCAAGCTCAAATCTTCAAACAAAATGTAACACCCTGATTTACAGTCCAAATTTAAACTTTTCCAAATCTCAATTTAAAACATATTTTATACAAAACCCTTTACTTATTGCGGAAGCATTATAATTTTCTTTAAGTATTTCAACAAAACATAGTAACCTTTTGACAATAAACATTATCAATGAATATAATCCAAAACTTTTGGTGTTACCACAGTCAATCTCACGACCATAAACAAAAGAATAGGAAATCCAAGATTACCGGAAACCCAAATAACCAAAGCTATGCCCAAGGCATCTACCCGCCTCACCAAGGCCACTAGGCATTCTGCGGATACAAAACATTTTACACACCAAGTTAGCTTTAAACATAGCCAGTGAGTACAACCAAAAACATTTGTCTTTTCAAAACCAGGTCATCAACTTTCTGAAAATACGAGTTTGGCAACAATCATACTTTAAAAGTATTCACATAAGCACATAAGGATGCGGGTTTGTCCATTGAGCCACAATATCCTCACGCGGTAGCTAGCCACGGTCAACACGTGCTCACATGGGGGATAACCACATCTCCTAGTCAAGGTAGGGGAGGCACGAAGTAGTCCACCATACAACGGTTATCTGGAGTGAATGACCTGTTCCCCAAGTCCCGATATTGGTTCCACTTGAAATTTTTTAAAATTTTTAACTGATTTCGGGTACATGCTTTTAACTCCATATTTTTCATCAATTTTTGAACATTAGTCGAAGGTTTGGGAATCCGAATTCTGTTCAACAGTTATAACATTTTTTTTCACCCGAATTTTGGTAATCAACCTTATTCGGTCAATTCAACCGAATTTGGTCCAACATGTAATACCCGAGTTCAAAATTTATGAAAGATTATTATTATTATTATTTGAATTATAAAAGGATCGTGTCGGAATTTATGAAACAAAGTTTTGGTCTATTGGGCTTATTTAAATTGAGGCAAATGGTTGTAAAAATAATTGATGTATCTTATTGTGGACTTGGGCTTAGGGGGTAATGGGCTTGGGCCTTATGAGGTACATATGTATATATAGGAAGTTAGGGCGCAACCCCCAAGGGTTTCTACACTGTTCCATTCTTCAAACTTGTGTGATGTATGTGTGACTCGAAGAACAAGAACAAAGGAAGAACAAGGTCACTATTCTCGTACTCAATCTTTAAGGAATTGTAGAAGGAAACATCTGGTAATGTTCCTAACCTTGTTGTGATCAAATTGATGTAATTTTTCTTGGATTTAAGCTGAGTTCAGCTGATCTTGGAGGCCTGTGTGTGTCCGTTCATGGGTGGAATGGCCGAGAGAAGGAAAGAGAATTTTAGAGATCAAAACTTGATAAAAACACAAAGTAAATGATAAGAAATTGTTTTAAGGATGTTAGAAATGATTTGCAACTGGAATGGACTAAATTGACCGTGTTTCGAAGGATTACCAAACCCTGTTTTTTGACTGATATGTTATGTCGCGTGATGAATGGTCCGACTTGGACCCCTGGTCCAACTTAAGTGTCCTATCCGACTTACTTACATCCCTGTTTATGCGACTTAGGTCTCGTCCGACCTAATGGTCTGACTTAGACCCTATCCGACTTGCTGTTATTGTTGTTAGTGAGGTCCGACTTTGGCTTGGTTTGACTTAGAGGGTGGTCTGACTTTGGCTTGGTCCGACTTAGAGGGTGGTTCAACTTTGGCTTGGTCCCACTTAGAGGGTGGTCCGACTTTGGCTTGGTCCCACTTAGAGGGTGGTCCGACTTTGGCTTGGTCCGACTTAGAGGGTGGTCCGACTTTGGCGTGGTCCGACTTAGATGGTGGTCCGACTTAGAAGTGTTGGTCCGACCTGGGAGTGGGGTCCGACTTAGAGGACTTATAAATTGTGTAGCTTGGGTCAGGGACTCGTACCTAGTAATGATTCGGTGAGTTATGTTGTAGGCTCTTGCTACCGGACTTGTTGATTTAGCAATTCTATAAATTGCCAATAACTGAGACTGAGACTACTACCAGGTGAGTATCCTCACTTATATACCAAACCAGTGTTAACTGAGATAGTGTTGTATGATCGACTGACACTTGTGTGTCGGGTATGTGTTATATGTTCGACCGATTCTTACATGTCGGGTATGACGACCGGCTCTTATGAGTCAGGTATGTACGACTGTTTGCTTCAGCAACAGGTATGTTTCGACCGACACTTAGGTGCCGGGTATGATGACTGATTTTATAATCAGGTATGTGCGACCGCTTGCTTCGGCAACGGTATGATTTGACTGACTACTACGGTAGCGGGTATGGAATGTATGATATATGATTATGACTATGTTAAACTATTTTGCTATGTAAGTAGTATGCTCGCTAAGCTTCACGCTTACTGTTGTTTAATTCCCATCTTTCAGGACAAGACTGGCAGGGAGCTCCAGGGCAGTGACGGCAGCTCACCGCTATGAACTTGTTTCAAACATGAATTTCTAATTTGTACCTTGGAAATTTGTAACCGATTTTAATTACTTACGATGTTCCGCAGTTACTCTGATATTGAATAGTATTATATTTTGTTAAGTGTTCTTCTGTAAAAAAAATTTCGGACGTTACACAACATGTTCAATTTTAAATTTTCATATTTTCAAGTGTTAACCCGTTTGCTATATTTTCCCATTTACAGATGTCAGGAGCAAACCCAATCCCAAGCCTTTCCGGTTCTCATCAATCTCTTTCCTCAGCCACTATAATGAACCCAAACACTTACCTACCCTACAAATCTAACAACTTTGTGTTCGATGCTGAGAACACCCGCACTCCTTTCCCCATCTTTGCTGAACTTATCCTTTCTCAGCCTCTAAACCACTTTTTTTACCTACAACCCAGATGAATATGATTTTCTAGTTCCTTAAGTCTATCTTCAACAGTTATGGAACACTAGGACAAAATCACAAACTAAGGACATAAAGCAATGTCTTACTTCCACCATAGACCAAGTCTTTGTTGATCTTACTTATACCCATGTTCGGAGGATCCTAAAGCTACCTAAGCTAAACAGATACCCACCTAAACCAACATATGATCCTCTACCTTCTCGTACTAATTTGGTTAACCTGATCCATCAACTGGGGTATAATGGCCAACTGCGTAAAATGTCAGATTTCAAACGCAACGGCCTGGTTCCTTTCTCGAAAACACTATATGCCATTGTCAACAATTGTGTCACCGGTACTCATGTCGGGATGGACATAGGAACCAATAAATCGCTTCAAACCATTTTTGGCATAGCTCATCACCTTCATCTTGATTATGCACTTCTTATCTAGACCGATCTGGCCAAAATGGTGAATGAGAACAGTATCCGAACAAGCGGAAAAAGTTCGTTCCATACATGAGGTTCCTGACATTGATATTGGAACAAATTGTGGCAATGACAGAGGAAATATCTAAGAGACTTGATCACCCTGCCATCAACATGTATAAAATGTAACAACTTAATGTGATGGCACCTCATCTTGGTGTTGAAACAATGGTAATCCTGATTGATCTGGTGAGGATGATGGATCAAACGAGTGAGTTAGTGCAGACCTATATGAGTGAGCATAATATTCCTGCTATGGAACATTAAGAGCCTGCTGATCCTACGCGGGGAGCCCTAGGAGCCAATGAGGGTCCTTCTAGGTGTCAAGATGTCCAGGAGCAAGGGGTTGCTTCTGGCAGGGGAGAGTATGAGTGGGAAAAGCAAGAGAGGGGTGGTGAAGAAAGTGAGGGTGATAGTTTACACGAGGGTGTTGGAGAGTTTGATCCTTTGGTGGAGAATGTTTCTGGCAACTCCGGGTCCAAAACGAAATCAAATGATTCAGAGACTGTGCATTCTGCATTTGTTGAGATGGATGCTAAGATTGAAAACCAGTCTGAGAAAGCATCATCACCACAGCCTGAGGAGCCTTACAAAACCTTTTTGATTATGTTAAGGTGTTTGGTGATATTGATATGAATTTTTCCAACAAAGCTGAGACCGGTCTAACAAAAATCAAGATTGTACTAACGCCAGCTAGTGTTGCACCAGATCACACTACTGTGAGATCAGCTACCTCAAGCGAAACTATTCCAACTTTGGATGTTGAACTTTATGATGATGAAACCTTAAACATCATCCATACCGAGGCTACCATCTTTGCAGATCTTGAAAAATTCGTAGATGATGAGATAGAAGGAAATATGGATAACAAAGAAGAAGAAAGTGAGAAAACAGTAAGTGAGAGAGTGGTGCGTAAAGAAATAGAAGAGAGTGAGGGATCCCTAGCCAAAATAAGCCGGGAAGACACATATGTTATCGGGCTGAATGAGTTTCAGTCTGATATAACAGTGCATGCACAGATACCCACCAGCCACTCAGCACACTCTCAACGGTCTAATGTTTCATTGCACGAAAATATTACACATACGCTACCGGTAACTCATTCGGAGTTTGTTGCTATTGCAACTAGTAGACCTTATCTCCTGTCTACAACCATTTTTTCTTCACAATCGATTATATTATACCTTGCTGAGAGCATATCTTTGATTACTTGGACACCGATTGTACTACCCACACATCTTCGTGTTATTGCCGAAACTTCCGTAGTGGCACCTACTATTGGTCAACCACGAGGACGGAAAGAAGTCCTACAACTTTTGTGTTAACAGGAAATCTAAGTGATCCCGGTGTTACCCCCGAGCTTAAACAATACATTGATAACAAATTCTCTAATCTTCAAAGCAACGTAAGCCAAGAGCTAGCAGCCAAAGCCAAACACTTTGAAACCAAACTTGACCAACTAGCTGCTTCTCTTCAAACCTTACATGAAAAACCTATTGCTGAGAAAGATTATAATATTGATGAATTCCTGTCTTTGCTTCATGCAAAACTTAACAGCCTTTCAAATCCCAACCAGGAGCAAAGAGACCTGTTATCTGCCCTAAACACTCGAATAGCCCAAACATCCAGTTTAAACACCTTCAAAGATGACATCCTTTCAGCTGTATCCAAAATGACCGAATCAGTCACCCAAACCCATGCATAATTCGGCCAACGGATAGATGTTTTGGAAACCACTTGCAAGTACCAAGCAGAAACCCTTAAAGGAAAACATGACGATCATGACCACGATGGTCATGAGGGGGAGAAACGAAGACGGATGTATCTGACATCAATGACACGTGGGTCAAATGCTGCGGTTGTTCAAGAACTTGAGACAGTCAAGCAGAAGAGGGAGAAATCAGAGGAGGAGTTAGATATTCAAGGATCAGGGGTTGGAAAGTGTCAGATACCTTTGATTAAGGAGGAGAAGGAAAGGTTCTCAAAGAAAACACTTTACAACATTTTGAATCAACCAACCAACCGAGAAGTCCTCGCAGTGTTCCCTCCTGAGAAAGGCCAGTTTAATGTTGGGCCTAAGGATCTGATTATTCAAGAGAAAGAAAGAGTAAAAAGAGAAGAGAAAGAGAGGGCGTCGAATGGACAATTCCTGAATCATACCATGGCGGCCCTGAAGCACCTTTAAGCATTCCTAACACCTACAATGAAGTCGTCAGAACCAGAGATGCTCAGAAGAAACATGAACTAACATGGAGAAACAAAGATCTGAATGCCATATTTCTCGAGGATAGAATACAAGAAATCTACACAAATCAACTGGAGGATATGATGCCGATTGAGTTAATTGAAATGAAAAGTGCAGAGGAGCTCAAATTTAAATATCTAATGGCACATCATGCTTCTCCAAGGGAGAATGTGGAGTCAAAGTACCGGATCGTGCAAAAAGAATCATGTGACCATGTCAAATCTACTGCAATACAAGATGGTACATTTCCCCGTCATGAGAGGATAAAAAAATTTATGAGTTTAATGAGTGTGATGTTATCGTGTCAGTACTCCTGTGCCTGGATTTCCTATTATTTGTTCCTGATTCATACCACGTGGGCCCTAAAGCACCTTTAATCATTCCTAACACCTCCAGTCAAGTCGTCAGAACCAGATATGCTCAGAAGAAACCTGAACTAACATTGAGAAACAAAGATTTGAATGCCGTATTTCTCGAGGATATAATACAAGCAATCTACACAGATTAACTCGAGGATATGATGCCGATTGTGTTAAGTGAAATGAAAAGTGCAGATGAGTTCAAATTCAAGTATCTAATGGCACATCATGCTTCGCCAAGGGAAAATGTGGAGTCAAAGTACCGAATCGTGCAAATCAATCATGGGTCAATGTAAAATACTAAAATATACTACAATACAAGATGGTACATTCCACGTCACCAGAGAGGATCAAAAAGTAACACCGCTTCCGAAAACAGCCATATTAATGACAAATCAGGTTTAACAGCGGAAAATTTTCTTTTAATAATAACAAACTATTATTCACATTGTCATTTTTCAAAACATCTTGAACCGGTGTTACCTAACATACAGGAACCGACCATAATATCATATTATATTACATACAAAAAAAAATCAAAGTGTTCCAACCCACAAGGGGGCATTTACATCAAAAGCCACCCGCCTCACTAGGCCTTCTAGTCTTTACCTGAAAAGGGGCAACATAGCACCATTAGCTAACACTTAGCTAGTGAGTACATACTTAGCATAAGCATCAATATAGTAAGTCATGCAGCATACATGTCATACATAAACAATCATTGCTAGCTTAACACATAGCGGTGTGCTGACAAGATCAGTAAGAGTCATGTCTTGCAGGGTAATCAATCCTGCTCAACAACTCAGACCGGGGAATCAGACACAACCAACCGCGCTGGTGGGGGAGCATAAAGCAGTCC
>JAUEJL010092111.1:0-14108 GCA_032274825.1 Drosophyllum lusitanicum
ATACTGTGTGAGAATAGCAAATAAACTAACGGTAAACCTTTGCTTTGGCCGGCATTGGTTGAAGGATCTGCAGATCCACTGTTCTTCCCGGGACACGATAATGTGATTGTTTGGTATTCTGCGGGCACGATTAATTGTTTATCTGGTATCTTGCGGTTGTGACTGATGATTGGTTGTTGTAGTTTTACTTTCATTCACTTAGCTTTGTGCTAATCCCCCACATATCACTCCTTTTACAGGTTGCTGGTGATTTCTGCGGTTCAATTGTGAGGGGGTGTAACTTGGGGAATAATTGGCGGGCACTCTGATTTTAACTTTGACGAGCCATAGTTTTTGTAATACTTGTATTTTGACTTACCTGATGACTTGGAAAACAGTTTTGTAAAATCTGTTGTATTATATTGAATATATTTATTCGCTTCCACATTGTTTTTAAAAGGAACATTTTGGGTTGAAAATACGGTGTTACAACAAGTATTATACAAGTTCATATCCTATTAGACCTTTTCACACATACAAGGTCACACCACAGTGGATAATGGTAGGATTGTTTGATGCTAACAACCCCGGACCCATGAGACATTGGGTACCATCTTTGTCAAATATTTAAATTGCTAGGTGAACACAAGTGGACATCCAAGATCACGTGAATGGTATTTGATAAGTGGATGTCTCAAGCACATGACGAGTAACAAAGAATTATTTACTTCATATGATGGATGTCATGTGGTGTTCAATATCAATCTAAGGGATAAAATCTACGGTAAAGGTAACATTCCTCACAACAACATGATGGGTACAAATGTTGAGAATGATAACGATCTAGGTTTAAAATCCTAAGTGTTGTTCAGATTGTGTGATAAATGGTCATGACATGGTTACTAAAGATAAGTAAAATGCCAAGTTAGAGGTAAAAGAAGAAATGGTCTATACACATGCAAACTAAATGATAGTCCATTTATCCAAGTATGTTTTGCATCATTACTTGATAATTAGACTTTGTGACATAAGAGATTAGGACATATAAACATGAAATCAATCCAAAAGATTAGCAATCATGAGCTTGTAAATGTTTTCCAAAATCAAAATAGGTAATAAGGCGCATCTTGGAGCATTTTGTGATGAACATGACATATTTCATAACTTATCAGCTCCTAGAATTTTTTTTGAATCATGCTTTGATAGAAATGAATTGTGTCATGCTTAATGAATAATCAATTCCTCAAAAGTTTTGGTGTGATGCCGTGGTAACCACAACATATAAACTTAATAGAGTTCTAGTTAGATCACTTTTAGAAAAGACCTCTTATGAACTATACAAGGGTAGAAAACCAACACTTAGACATTTGAGAGTGTGGTAGTAAATGCTTCATTTTAAATAATAAGGAACAATTGACCAAATTTGATCCTAAAGCCTATGTAGGTATGTTCCTAGGTTATTCTCTAAATAGCAAAGCTTATAGAGTCTTAAATAAACAAACTATGGTAATAGAGGAATCCATAAATGTCACATTTGATGAAACTCCTCTAAACAAATCACTCTAGTTGATGATGATCTTAATGAACAGCAAACCATAGAACCTCAACTAGCAAAGCTTAATGTAAATGAAACCATAGTTGAAGAAAATAATGAAGCCACTCCATTTAAAATGCCTAGTGAACCTTTCAACACTAGAGAAGTTAGGGATCATCTAATTGACCAAGTCATTGGCAATATAGGTGAAAGAATCACTAGATCTAAAACCCTTCAAAGAAATTAGTACCATAATGACTATTTGAAAAATGGTTGAATGGCACTAAATAATGAAGAACGGCCAAGCTAAATTATACAAATCATCTAAAGCCATTCATTGGGTCTAGTTATCTCATATATGGTTAAAATGTAAAATAGGAAATAAATTAATAAAGAAAATTATGAGTCGGTTGCATAAAGGGTCTTACAAATAAAAATATGGGGATTGATTGTGAAAAGTATAATTGGTCACATGTGCAAAGACACTGCTTAAATAAAACAAAATTGTGCTTTGAAATTTCTTAAAAGATCAAATATTTGCAAGCTCTTCAATTAAAAATCTATGGATTAAATTAAATTATGACCAAAACGTGTAGATTGGTAAATTGGATAATTGACATACATTGGAAATGCCTTATTTATTATATGCCTTGTATGAGCTTTAAAGACTTTAGAAAAGTAGTCTCAGTTTTCACATTACTAAATGAGAAATTCAAAATCACGAAAAACGGGCCAAAAATTGGAAGTATGGTCGACCATGCCTTATCAACTGCAATAGTGTTTTTCAATTCTGTGTATTGAAGTTTCTGACAGCAACCACGGTCAACTGTGAACCATCGACCATCGATGGTACAATCCGGGAAAATTCAAAATTTTCAACATTTGCTCCATTTGCTCAGTTAAGAGTCAATAAGAGTTTTTCTTGCCTATGGATGAGCAATTGATTTTAAACCGAATAAAATGAATGATAGAAGTCCATTTCTAAAAGTATTTTATAAACAAAGAAGTTTATGTTTCACTGGTTCTTTGTTTTGAAAGTGTTCAAAAATCCAATCATGTTTGCAAGAAAACCATCTATGAATTAACACAATACCTAAGGATACGTATGATTGACTAAAAACACACTTGATTGAAAATATTAGATAATGGGTAAAGTTGATAAATCCTTGTTTAGTAAATGACCATATGACATGATATATTTGGTTTTACTAATCAAAAGATATGTGATAAACTCTCTAAAGATCATGCATGATAAGCATAGTTGATGAATTAAAGTTTTTCCTTAACATGAGAGTGGAACATTCGTAAACCAATCTAAATACTTGATTAAGGAAACTTGATGTTGAAATCAATATCTACTCCCATGAATACTACTTGTAAATTATAATTAAGAATGGATATATTTGATAGCACCTAATATTGTGACATGATCGGGAGATTGCTTTATCTAATGGCAAGTAGACCCAATACTATGTATAGTATTTGTAGATGTGAAATATTTCTAGAAAATATTAAGAAATCACATCTTGATGCGACTAATGGATATTTCGATACATCAAGTAAAAAGTGGATTAATAACTTTGATATCCAAAGAAAACCCGTATAGACATCATGAGCATAATATATTATGATGTATAAATCATCAAAAGAATACAAGTGGGGAAATTACATGGCCATGCAAAGGCTTGTGCTCAAGCTCTATGGATAAAACAACACTTACGGATTACGAGGTAAGTCTCTCGGAAAACCCATTTATGTGTGAACACTAGTGCTATTGATCTAAGTAGAAATCATGTGCTTCATTCTAGGACTATGCATACAAAACTGCGACATCACTCTTTCCATGACAATGTGCACAAATGAAATCTCATGATTGAACAAAGCCATTAAAATGAGAATTGCTTAGAAAAATGAGAATGAGATTAGAAATGATGAAACATAATGCTTGAAATATAATATTTAAAGGCATAAAACAAAATCACGTGGAACTAATATGCTAAATTTGAAAAATCGCGAAAAATGGCCCGAAAGGATAACCCATGCTCGTCCGTGAGCTACCCTGGCATGCAGTCATAAGCGACTGCAAAATCCAGAAAACTGGAAACTCACTAGAGTCGATCATGGTTGACCATGAGCCTGTAACCGTGGTCAGGCCGGTCTGCAAGATGTATACTTTTCTTACACCATTTATCTACCTTTCGATTCTATGACTCATTTGCTACATATGGTCTAAATTTCAACATATCTTGGCCTATATAATCTTTCGAGACCTAATCAAATCTCACTCAAACCACCACAAAACTCTTTCACATTCCCTTGGTGATTTGAACTTCATCTCCCTCGCCATCTCCGGTAAGAATTTCGGCCATAGTTGCATCTCCGGTGACAACATTTTGGCAAGAAAAAGATCATTCCTTATGTCATCTTACTTCATTATTGCTATCCTTGCACAAGATTGAGTAATAGAAGCTGCAAGAACTCCAAGAATATCCTTTTTCCATCAAGACCAGGTATTAATAAATACATTGTAGTGCAATCAAGCTTTCTCATGCTTCTTCTTATCAAAAAGAAAATCAACCCTTGGTATTCAAAGAGTTCATATCAAAAGATCTTAGAACAATTAGGAGCTAACTTTGGCAAGAGCTCTAGCTAACTACAAAGATCTTGAAACATTGTAAGTTCTACAAATCAAAGATCATTTTGAGAAATCACAATAGTTATGGTTCTCTAGGAAACCTAAGATCAATCATTCTCTAGCATTCATAGTTATCAATACACGTCATTCTCATATAATTATTGTTGAACAATCTTTCAAGTAATCTTTTGACATAAACCATGGCCTTGAAATTCATGAAGATATAGTTAAGGCAAATTTCATGGTTGAACAAAAACATGAATGTTAGGAGACAAATCTTGAGCGATCTCAAACATGTTAATTTTGTTAATATGATATTGCATCCTTATGATATGTTTGGGGATCAGTTTATGTGTACACGTGATAGATATGTATGCTAGATTTTATTATCTCATGGTTGGACAAACATGGATAATTATGCTCTTAATGGATTTGTATGTGATTTATTTAAGAGATCTTGTGCTTAATATGATTGAATATGAGAAGTTGAACTACGCATGCTTGGTTGACTACTTGGATATATAATTAATCAATTGTGAGTAACGATGATATAATTGATTAATCGATGTGTATAATGGTCATAGTTGATGTCTTGATTGATCATCTTGGATAGATGACTTTAAACACTTTATATTCTTTTTATAAAATCTATACAATGTCACTTTACATGATTTCATATGAGATTTAAATACTACACTTGGCTATATCTCAATCCTCAAGATTGTAAAGAATTTTGTTGTTTTTGCTCCTTGATAGTATCATTTCAAAACTCACACTACTTAATGGAGAGTTTCTCAACTAAAAGAGATTACTCTTGAAGAAAAGATACAAATTTAAGGGGGAGCTACAATAAAGGAAGTTTCTCAAACAATGATGTCAATGGGAAGTCATGAAATTACCAAGAATATTCCATACGTTGTTTAAAAGAAAGAAACTCTTAAAGAGAGCTAATATTGAGAAAGAGTCAATATGAAAACAAATGAGAATACTTAACTCTTAATTATGAAGAGTTTGTGGGAAATGCAAATTCTACCACACGCATTAGTTGATCAAAGGCGAATTATGATTCAAGTCAACATAAAAACCAAGCTATTTAAAGATGGAAATATCAATTGTATGTGTGGTTTCATTCTCAATGCCAAATACTACATACCATCACATCAAGAAAGTAAGACACATGGCAAGTTGACACAAAATGAGAAGATGTGATCAATAATTCAAGTTGTGTGCGGCCAATTAGTTCAAGCTCAATCTTTATGCCGACACAACAACGATAAAAAAATTAACTCTTGAAAATTATATGATTCATGCATAAGTGAATGCTATATATATATATACATATATATATATATGATACATTGTTAAATGATGGTGATTATTGTGGTGCTATTAACCCTAATCCCCAAGATTGGAGAATATTTTTTTGACAAGAATTGTAGGGAAATATCAAATCAAATTCCGAAAGATCAAAACTTGAAGACAAGACATATTTTGAGGGAGAGCATTCTATTGAGGGGAAGCAATATTTAAGGGGGAGTCGTCCTTAGGAAGAGAAATACGGAGACTAGCACAATAAGAAAAGGAAATGGAATCCTTTTTAACAAAATTCAATTGAAAGTCTCTCTATGCCAAAGGGAAGAGATCACTCAAATGTCCTTTGATGTCAATGTTATTATATCCCATCCTCTCCATATGATAAAGTAAAAGAAAAAAAATGATGCTCATGTCAAAAAGGAGATCACCTTTTTTATGATGCCAAAGGAAGAGAGAAATCCAAGTGAAGGGGATACAAAAAATTAAAAATTAGGCTATGAATAATTAAAGGGGAGAGACAATGGATTAATGGGGAGTAATCCATTTCAAGCTTCTTGATGAGATACAAATTAGATGACTATATCAAATGACAAGAAGAACCAAAGAAGCAAATGTCCAAGTCAATAATTGTCAGAGCTTTGAAGATCCAAATTCAAGATTGTTGATCATGACAAAGTTGATTCAAGTCAATTCTTCCAAAACTCAAGAATGAATAAGTAAAGACGCATTGACCAAAGCTAAAGCGGAACGCTACAAATAAAAGGTCAATTCTTGAATCACCTATTTATTTTTTCATAACATATTATGAAAATATTAACTTGGATTATATTAAAATTGTTAACATCAAAAATGGGGAGATTGTTAGTGCAATCAAAGAATAAACATCTATTTAAATGTTTTGATGACACAATCTTAATATTTAGATTTAATATTAAATATCTTATAAAAATCAAAGTTAATATGAAAGTATTAAGTTTGGCAAAGTAAATTATTAAATATAAATTTATATTTATCACAATGAAATATTACGAGATGACTCAAAAGGGGATCGAATATGCAAATTTTATAAAACCCAAACGTATACAATACCCATTTAGTTAAAAATGATTTTTGAACAAACATGATCATATATATATATATATATATAAATCGATTTTTTACAAAAGCGTTTTCATATTTTATAAAAACATTTCCATGTGCTCAAAGAGAACCGCAGCTATACGGTGGAAGGGAAGGAGCCTAAATTTATTTTGGAAATGTATTTTTATAACATAAATGGCCACAAACAAAAACGAAATATATTTCAGATGGCAAATTTTATGCAGATGAAAATGCAGATAATGTGTACTGATCAAGTACCTAATCTTTCAAGTTGTATATGTGAAATATTATTATCTTGGGTATTGTGATAAATTGGAAGAGATCAAAATACAAATGGTATAACTTTCTTAATATTTGTGCCAAGAAAGTACAACCCACTTTATGTGGTGGCACTCTCTCATTTTCTCATTCTAATATCATTGATATTAGTGCAAGCCAACTAAAGAATTCATCTTACAAATACCAATAAAAAGTGCACAAAGAAATATTATTTTAAATGGTATCATACTATTTTATGATAGAAAATATGAGTATTTGTCAGCCTATAATGGTAACATTTAAGCTGGCAAATAAAGCTGTGTGAGAAACCCATGGTCGACCGTGAGCTACGACCGTCCGGTCTCATGACAGCTTTTGAGATTTTCTCTCTCATGCATATAAATAATATACTTGATCTCTCATTTTAGTTATCCTCTTGCACAGAAAATTCTCTGTAATATTTAATCACATCTTGTGATCTTTCATCTTTATATTTTATATTTGTGATTCTTGAGTTTTTTAATCTTCAAAGATCAAAGCATCTATACTTTCAACAACTCAAAGAGAGCAAGAGAGATCAAGGGAGAATACAAGAGCTTCAAATACATATCCATTTACCTCTTAATTTGTAAGAGTGAAATTATTTGTATACACCATTGTTGGTGTTGGTGAGATTTCATTTCTTGAGTGGTAGTTTTAGTTATAAAACTTGATTGCATGTGGGTTTGACTATTCTCCACATTGTTCTTGGGTTTGTGTTCTCGGTGAAGAACACTTATAAAAATTCTTTTGAAGGCATTTGTTGAACACCCCGATGGAATCAATGAAGTCCTACGAGGTAGGCAAGGAAGTCCTCATTGGAGGCATTTTGGGTTCTTGGTGAAGGACTCGTGTTTCGTGTTCTTGGATAAGAACATCGTGAGGTGATCACGTCCTCAAATCAAAGGTGATTGTAACCGGTGGTCTTTCGGTCTAAGGAGACTTTTTGCACATTGTGCTAATGGAATTTTTGACGGAGGTCAAGGAGTGGATGTAGGTTGGAGTTCAACCGAACCACTATAAATCTTGGTGTCATCTCTCTAACCCTTAAACTCTTTACTTACTCGCATTTATATTCTTGTCATTTATTATTGATTATTGCTTCCGTTGTGCTCAAGAATATATATTTATAAAAGAGTTTATTGTATAAAAAGTAAAATATAATTTTTAGAAAAGGGTAAAACTATTTAAAAGATTTTAAAAAGAGAACATAGAAACTATTCAACCCCCTTCTAGTTTCTACAGTTTTTAATCTAATAAAAACTCTCTCCCTCCCTCATCTCTCTGTCTCTCTCTTTTGTCGTCGGCTAAAAACAGAAACTAAAAGGTTTCGGTTTCTAGTTCGACACATACACATACAAACCAAGGTTCAGGTTTGTTCATGGATTACTTGTTCAGGCTAGAAGGAGCTTGTCTGACATCATGACACGTCGAAATAAAGATTTAATCGTTTTGTAGTTTACGTTTATCTATTAATGTTTTGAGATTTAACTTAGATCTTACTTACCGGTTTTAAAATTTCAATCTTTGTTCGTTTTTAAACCCTTTCCGCTGTTTCTGATAATAAAGTTTCTATTTTTATCAACTTTACTAAATAAATAGTGTTTTTGTTGAAACTCGTGTGAGCCAGTTTGTGTTCATATAGTTGCTTTGAACGTTAAAACCCAACAATCATCAATACCAAAGGAAAATGCTGGAAAGACGAAGATGTATACTCCCTCTATCCTAAAAACATTATCCACTTTTGACTTTTTGAAGTCTTTCTTTTTTAACATTAACCTTAAATATTTTTGTTTCTGATATACAATACTTTGTGCAATATATATGAATGTAGTTTGATTGGTATCATTTTCATCAAGTATTAACAAAAATATTTAAGATCAAAGTTGAAAAGAAATTATTTAATTAGAAAGTTAAAAGTAATCAATATTTTTAGGACAGAAGAAGTACTAGATGGATTTGGCAAGCCACATTATTGTCGTTTTTTTATTTCTTTTTTCTCTTTTTTTGAAAAGTGGTCGTTTCATTATTTCTCTAGGTAATATCATAAGACCATGTGTCGTGGCTCGTCATCCTCTCCATGACGAGCTCGTTATCACAATATTGACCGCCGTTCACCTCGTCATCCACTAGGCTGCATCTTCGTTCCTTCTTCGAAGTTGGGCTCGTCGTCCATATGACGAGCTTCTATGTAGTTTCCTTTTTTATAAAAAAAATAGCCTTTAAAACATGCAACGGTAAAAAAATGGTCATATATATATATATTATCTTATAATGCATTTAGGTGTTCTTAATCTCTTAATTTTAAATAACTTGAAATTACTATTTTACCCTTAATTTTACAATTATGGAAACTATTAAATAAAGCAACTATTTAATAGAGTTAATGACAATCTTATATATCATTTTAATAACCAAACCTTTCAAAATTAAAAATAATTAGATATATTAATAATTAAATCCAATATTAATACAAATTAACTTAATATTAAATCTAATAATTAAAAATATTAATAATTAAACTTTTCATATTAAATATTCTATCATATAATACTTCTTAACTTGATTATTAAAAATTACGTATAACTAAAAATATTAAATCTAAATAACATACAACATTAATTTATAAAAATTGCTAGATTTCTTTAATGGGTAAAAAAATATTCATAACCGCTGCATTGCGCGGATACAATGCTAGTATGTATATGTATATATATATATATTTACAAAAATAGTATATATTATATACCGTACGTCTCTCCACTACTAAAGAAAGAACGGTGGAAAGGGACTGAGGGAGATAATGTCAAGATTTAAGTATTTTACATATTAAATTCTCATAATTCAGATGAGTTTAGGTGGTTCATTGTCTTCTTAGAGGTTATGAGTTCAATCATTCCCTAGGTAAACACCTTGGGGGTTGTATATTCTTCCACCGTAAATGCTTGGTAGGTCCGGTAAGAGGAGACTTTGTTGAAATAGTCTCAGATTTAATTCCGACCCTTTACTCGGGCAGCCAGGACAGGTGATCATTGCTTACGGGCTAGTCCTTGAAGAAGAGTCGGTTCGGATCCAAGGATCCCGGACTCAAGATTGGCCCGGTGTAAACAACCTTTCGCTGAGTTTTGGTAAAATGTTGAAAACTGAATTTGATTTTGATGTTTAAGACCCAACATAACTGGGTCAATACGTGGTTAGGGGAGCCCAAATAAAAAGCCCATTACAAAGCAAAAGTGTGGAGCCAGTAGACAAACAAAAAAGAAAGAAGGGCATGCTACTCTGCGTTTTACCAAACCAATATAAGTTTGAGCTTTAGAGTTGTGTTTAATAAAGTTCATGTAAAAAACATAGTTATAAAATTTTAATATTGATTCAGTATACAATCACAAGTGATTCAGTATACAATCACATATGATTTGTAAAAGCATCACATATGAATTAAGAAAATGTCACTCCGCCCAAAATTTTAAAATGTAATATGGACTATTGATGTCAATGATTCAAAGGCTAAAATTAGTCCCTTAGAACTATGAATTAAGTATAGACTATATTAAACAATTTTTTTGAGTTGTTATACCAATAATTAAATCTTATTAATCTGTCAACAGATGGATTAAATCTTATTTACGTTGTTATTCGTGTCTTTTTTATCACTTAACATATTTCAAATATCTTTAAATAATCAAAAGTTCTAGTTCTAGCTTTAGTACGAACTCCAACTACAACATAAATGTAAAGAAGTGAAAGATCGAAGTGTGGAAAGATCAAAGATTTAGGGGTTTAGGTAACTTTGGTTTTTCTCATATATGTTACAACTAACGATACACCATGTGATATCCTAATTTTGTGGGATATTTGAAATGTGTTTTCATGTAGACAAGCATGGAGCAAAGAGGGTTCCTTGGTTGGTACTCAAATCAGGGTCTATGGATACATAGTTTTGTAAATGGATACGATTGCAAAGACCGTTGAATTAACCCGGACCAAAAATCTGAAATAGACGAAATCAAGGCTCAAAGACCAGACCAGGCGTAAATAATTGTTTTGTTTCGGTCCTAGACCAGAAAAGAACGGGTTAGACCTAAGATCAGACCTAAAACCCAAACGAAAATGTAATTAGGCGTGGGATGCAACAAAGAAAATGGAAAAGAAATAAATTTTAGAAGTGTAAGTACTAATGCATAAATTATGGGCTTTGTATAGTTGAACTTGACCCACATGTGTCTTTATATTAACGAAACAAAATATCATAATTATGAAATGGCTGTATAATAAGACTCCTAAAAAAACTCCCTCCTATTTCATTTCACATTTTTTTATAAATTGAAGCTCTATGACTCTTCAATTTTCTTTTATCAGTCCAACCTTATAGCTCGGCCCGAATGATTCGGGTAGAGCTTGGGTTCATCGGGTGAATATTTGAACACCCATACATCCCCCACCTTAACCCAATCGGATGAGGGGGTTTGAATTCTGGAACTCAATTGATTTCAAGGGTTTTTTTCAATTTACTAGTTTTAATTTTTTTTCCACTTTATTACACACTATATATACACACACTTTTATTCATTATTTACGCACTAAAAATTATGTACTTCTCTAATCTCTTTCATATTTCTTTCATCAATTTTTATATACTTATTTCATCATGGAGTTATATTTCACCACACCCACATTCCGTCACAACCGAAAAAGAATAATTTATTGGGTCTAATATGAATCGATCAAATTCGAAAGAAAGCATCAAACAATTTATTGGGTCAAATAAACACGTTCGACTAGCGAGCTGAGAGTAACATGACTTACAAAATGCAGAAACTTGAAGTCGAGAAAAAAAAAACGTTGACACACAAAGAAAATGAAGTGAAACTACAACAAAAGACCCATTTTGAAAAAGACTTTGAGAAAGGAGAGAATTAGAAAATTGTAGGGATGAGATAAATGAAATATATTTTTATTATTATTAATGTTAGTGAAATATAATTATTAGTTTTAACCGTTATCAAATTTTCATTTTTTATTATTTTTATATTTATATTTTTATACAATTTATAAATATTTTATTTTATTTAATAATTATATGTATAATAAAATAAATTTAAAAGGTGTGGAAATGATTGTATTAGTTTTAGTTAAGTTATACTAGGCATTTGAGTAAGAAAAAGAAAGTAAAGTAAAAGTAATGTGACGCTAATATAACATTTATATAAGGAAGAGAAAAAAAAAGACTATACGAATAGGCTTATGAGTACGTAAGATAAAGATACTCTTTCAAAAATTGAAAAATTCAGAAAGTTGTTTTGAATTAATTTGCTCAATTATTAATATTTAATAATGAAGTAAATTAAACGGTTTCGAACAACTAAAATGTCCAACTTAACCTATTCCAGATAGCGGATCAAAGATCAAAGATATAGTAGGTGAAGCTCAAAGTAACTTACTTTTTTGGTTAAATTCTAGAAGGAAAATGACTAGGAAAATGATTTGGTCTAATTGGTTAATTATGTTTTTCTTATGATGAAATTCCTATGTAACTTGTATTTCTTTTTTTATTTTAATAAATTTTGGGTTGGTTAGGTAAGGCCGTAGGGTGATAATTATGCCGAAGCCTTTTTAGCTTTCCCTTTTGTTGTTGTTAAAAAAAAACATATAAATCCAAGCTTATTGCAATATTTTAATTAGGAGGATGAATTTTCTTTTTCTTTTGTTTTTCTTTATTAGGAGGTAAGATAAGATAAAAAAAGACTCCTTCAAAATGGAAGGTTTGTAAAGTAGTTTTGAATCAACTTAATTATTAAATTAATATTTAATATGAAATAAATTCATCGGTTTCAAACAACTAGAAGGTCTTATTAATTAAACCAATAAATTCAACCTTACGTACCTTGTCAATATGTTATGATGATGATGATGATTTAAACTAAGGTTAGTTCATTTTACATCAAGCTAGTCAATCATTATTTAGCGACAAATCATGTTCTCCTCATCTCTCATTCTACACACCATCTCACTAATTAACCTAGGAAATACCCGCTCCAAATGTTGGACCTCATGCTTCACCACGTATTCTTGATCAAATCTCTTCGATCAGGGTGCATTGCGCGATGGAGACCTAGAATAGAGGGACTGATAGAGAGGCAGGGCCGGATTTTTTATCACGTACGTTAGAACTGAATATGTAAATGTAAAGCGTGCTATATATTACAAATGATCGGTTGGGCAATCTTGATTATAAAATCAAATTATCAACAACTTTTGCTTTTGTGAAATGCTAGGAGAAGCTAGGTCATTAATGTTTAAAAATAAATAAATTACTTCTAGGTCAACAGTATTATTCACTGTTTGTGAAATGCTAGGAGAAGTTAGGTCAACAGTATTGTTCACTGTTTGTTTGGAGTTTGAATCTCAGATCTACTATATGAGAATTTTCGATTTAGGTGTTCACATATCTAGTGGTTGTTTCTATTTTTTTTTGGTGTTTTTCTAGATCTATACGTGCATCTTCATCGGTGTATCAAAAAATTTGTTTTTCTAATGGACAAAAATTGAGTTTTTGGTTAATGGACTTGTGTATTGATGAATAATCATAATTGTGTGATGATATGTATTAAGTTGGTGTTTTGTAAGATGTTTACTAGTGAATGGAGATTTTGGACATGGAATCTAAGAGTTTATTTGTTAATGAACAAAGTTTTTGTGTTGTTTTGGATTGTTTTAGATAATTGTTCAACACTGAACCTGAAAATCTTTTGATTTGTTCAATATCAAATAAGTATAGATTTATTATCAAAATATCAACAAGTGTAATTTGTTTTCTGGTCAATAATGAACATGGAAAAAACTTACAAACAAAAAAAAAGCTGGAGAAAATTAATTTGGAAAGAAAGCAAGAAAACAGAAATTTATTTTGAAATGAAAATTATTGTTATCAATAATCATTTTATTGCGAGAATCGCGAGAATCAATCTTAGCCGTCCAATTTCCCCCTCCTTTAATTGGATTGCCCACCCATGAATTCCTTACATGCACCTTGCCACACTTTCCCCACGCTCTTCATCCATGAATTTCATTATCCAAAATGAACGGCTAAGATTGGTTCTCTCGGTTCTCGCAATAAAAACGGTTCTCAAATGAACCCTATATCTATACTATATTATAAAGCATTTAGCCTATTGTAATCTCTTAATTTTAAGTAATTTGAAATTACCAATTTACCCTTATTTAAACCAATAAGGAAATCATTATATG
>JAUEJL010092122.1:0-14106 GCA_032274825.1 Drosophyllum lusitanicum
TTCTCAAATGAACTTTTCACTATATATATATATATATATATATTCTTATTTGGTTTATTCGGTTTGGATAATAGCAACCGGAACCAAACCGAAATCCATAGTAATTATTCGGTTCTGATCCGATCCAATCCAAAAATCCGAAATATCATAACCAAATAGTCCGATCCAAAAGTTTTGGTTCGGTACTTCAGTTTTATCCGATCAGTGAACACCCCTAGTTTTGGTTTTTAAAATTTCAAAAACCGAAAAAACTGAACCGAACAATTCCAAAGGGCTATATTGTAAATAAACATGTCCAGAAATTCAAATACCCTATAATTTTCCTATTTACACAGCCGTCCCTCATTTACGTTAGGGTTCCACCAAAGAGGCCACACATTGATTCAGATCTCCTTCGCGGTTGCAATGCCACACATTTACGTTAGGTCGTAGGACTACTCAATTGAGTTCACGTACATCACTTCATTTCCACGATTTCACTTATTCTCGATTTTATCCATTTCTAGCTTAATATAGAAATCCATTTCTAGCTGTTTATCTCAATTTTAGGTTTTAATTTTTTTAGTTGTATGCGGTTAATCTAGAGTTGATTCTTTATCTTGATTTTCAGTTTTGCTAATCTGTTATTTATCAATTTGCTTTGAGTTTTGATTTGTTTCAATTTTGGCTTTAATGTTTAAACGTTTGACATGCATTTTGCTTGTATTGGTTGCAATGTATATAATTTGAATGAGACGGCACACATCTTGATATTTTTAATATAGCTTCAATCTTGTTTAATTTCATAGCTTCACAATGATGGTTGTATGGCTTCAAATCTTGATGGTTAAAAAGAAAAAGCTGTAAAACCGAACCGAAAACTGAACCAAAAACCGACTTCAAAACCGAAAACCGAACCACTCTAAAACTGAACGCTTTTGGTTTTGGTTTTCCAAAAACTGAAATATTCGGTTTGGTTTCGGTTTTATGCCAAAACCCAACCAAATCGAACCATGCTCACCCCTAATTAATACGACATTTCAAGTTGAAAAAAAGTTGGGTGAGAAGGGAACGAAACTATAATATAACACGTACTAAATCACATAAACCAAATTTGTAACATACTCTAAGTTTTAAAATTAGATATATACAATAACAAAGCGCTTATAAACATTTTAACCAAATTAACAAATTATTTTAAGAGAGATGGTATATGCTTCTAGTATTAGGTGTTTCCATACTTATAAACACTTTTAAATGAGAGGATGTTAGACACTTTTAAATAAGAGGTATGCTACACACTTCATCATTTACTTGTTTAAGGGGCTGTTTGTTTGCTGCTTAATGGAACCATTCAGCGCTGAATGCTGAATCGTTCAGCATTCAGCGTGTTTGATTACTGTCTCTAAATAAAGATTGTGCTGAATAAAACAGAATAATACTGCTGAATCATTCTACCTTAAAGTACATTACGAATCATTAAGCACCAAATATTTTACCCTAATACCTCCTTTCACATTTTGTCTTGTTAAACAATCATATCTTATATAATATAATATATCACTATTAAGGTTAAAATGATAATTTGTATAATTCAGATTGTTCATTCAGAACCTTTATCAAATAACATGTCATATTCAGAGGCAGATTTATTCAGAGCCTTTGAATTATTCAAACTAAATAATCATTCAGTGCTTAATCATTTTGTTTTAATAAATAACTCATAAGTGTCTATGAGTGTGAAAGAAACTATGATAGGTAATTCTAGCCGTAAATATCATTTTTCCATTATTTTAATATCCACGTAATGTTAGGAAACTTTTAAATACCTGGATGACTGGATGAAGGCGGAATGCTAATGCCCCGCTGATACGTGATTGCATGAGTCACGCATGAAGTGATTGTACCATAACGCTGATAAGCTTGTACCAGACTAACCGCCATCTCAAATTGGACCAGGCGGTTATGGAGGTAAAATACGACCCACACAACCCCGTCTCACCAACAACCTGACCTGACCTTACCATGGTAATCTTCACAGGAGCTCAGAATTCGAAGGAAATTACACAAAAATGGTGCATACTGCATACGATTCAATCCAGCTGCTCAATGATTGCCCTAAGAAGATCAATGCCGTCGAGTACTACGGCTCAAACCTCCTTGTCGCTTGCTCCGACGGATCTCTACGAATCTACGGTTCAGAATCCGCCAGCCGATCTCCCGATCGCCTCTCTCAAACCTTGGAACTTAAAAGGGAGCTGTACGTGCTTGAAAGGACCGTCAATGGATTCTCCAAGAAGCAGGTGTTGGCAATGGAGATATTGGCGTCATTAGGGCTATTGCTTTCTCTATCTGAGTCGATTGTCTTCCACAGGCTACCCAATTTGGAGACGGTAGCCGTGATTTCCAAGGCCAAAGGAGCCAATTTGTATTCATGGGATGACCGCCGAGGGTTCTTGTGCTTTGCTAGGCAAAAGAGAGTTGGCATTTTCAGACATAACGGTAATTTATAATGAAAACTTCTGTTTAATCGTCGATTGAAAACTAGCAGAAATGCCAGTTTCTAATTGATTGATGAAAGTTTATCATTACTATTTAGAACAAAGAAGTGAAATTCGCCTGTTCTGATTAGAATATGGAGAATGCTAATTATATATATTATCTGAAATTTGCTTTCTTCTGTAGGAGGGCGGGGATTCGTGGAGGTTAAAGAATTTGGTGTTCCAGATGTAGCGAAGTCGATGTCTTGGTGTGGTGAAAACATATGTATGGGAATTAGAAGAGGATACATAATATTGAATGCCACAAATGGTTCTTATTTAGAGGTCTTCCAGTCTGGGAGGATTGCTCCACCTTTAGTGGTGTCTCTTTCATCAGGAGAGCTGCTTTTGGGGAAGGTACTATGCACTCTCAATCATACTGAATGCATCTTTGGATCATATTTACCATATGAAAGATGAATAGTTTTTAAAAATGTAAACAGATAGAAATTGAAGTTTTGATGCTATGTTATTTTGATATAATGAGTTCTTTCTTTGTTAAATTACTTGTACATGATTGCAAAGATTACCATTAAGTTGAAAAAAGCTGAATCATGTATATGAACAGAGAAAAGTTAACTAATCCCACTTTGTATTTTGAAATGCTTAATTCAATGACGAGTTGCTAACCAAAGCTGTGGATGATGCTTACTGGTAAGCAAAAAGAAGCAACATTTTAGCTTCAAACTGCTCAATAATTTAAAAAATTAGTAGTTTAGTTTCATAGACACTCCTATCTCATTCTCTAGAGAATATTCTAGATGCTTGTGCTTCCATTTTTAGTGAAATAGAGCTCAATTTTGTTAAGACCAATTTTTTTTGTCAGGATAATATTGGCGTTCTTGTTGACCAAAATGGCAAGCTCATTCCAGAAGGCAGAATTTGTTGGTCAGAGGCCCCTGCAGCAGTTGTCATTCAGAAGCCATATGCGATCGCCCTTTTACCAAAACACATTGAGGTATTCTATAAAATCTACTCCACCAGAATGAAAACCAGTTTCTTATTAAACAGTTGAGATATTATGATTTACACATTGTGCTCCACTCTCGAGTCTTGCAGATCCGGTCTCTACGAGTCCCTTACCCACTTATACAAACTATTGTTCTACGCAACATACGTGGTATTCAACAAGGAAATAATGGCATAATTGTTTCCTTAGACCAATCTCTTCATGGATTGTTTCCTGTACCTCTTGGTGCACAGGTCTGTCTCAAGCTATGCAAAATAGTTGAATATGTGATCATTATACTTCTCTCACGGGCAACTAAATGAAGTTATGAAGCCTAACTTATAAACAGTCACCATGGGCACAAAATGTATACCTTTTCTATAAGGGGCTTGATCTGTAGAATCAAATTACTGCATGTTTAATGCAGATTGTACAACTGACAGCTTCTGGGAATTTTGAGGAAGCCTTGGTGCTGAGTAAGTTGCTTCCACCAGAAGATTCAAATCTACGAGCCTCAAAGGAGCAGTCAATTCATATTAGGTAAGTACAACCTGGATCTTTTAGATTATGTGCAATGGTAACAGAATGACAGTACCTACAAGTTTGAAGCTTATGTTTCCATTTATTCACATTCTTGAGTGTCAATTAATGCCCCTAGCTAAAAGTTTTTTCCTTATATTTCATGAGAGCATTGTTATTTTTGTAATCCTGCGAGAATATTTTGAGCAGATTCTGACACTCGTGTTTGTGAGTGAAAAGATCTAAGGCTTTTTGATTTTCAATGATACAAATTCTTGTTTTGTAGTTTTGTAATTTTTTTTAATTTGGTAGAAATTAAATTAATGAATGCTAAGCTAAGCATGGTTTTGGCTTATGGATCAATATTTACAGATATGCACACTATCTCTTTGAAAATGGAAGCTATGAGGAGGCCATGGAGCACTTTGTGGCATCCCAAGTAGAAATAACTCATGTGCTGTCTTTATATCCATCTATTATTCTTCCCAAGTCGCTTATGTCAGCTGAAAATGTTGATATAGCCATCAGTGGGGAGCCATATTTATCAAGAGGCTCGTCTGTAACATCAGATGACATGGACTCTTCTCCAACAAGTATAGCGGAATCTGAAGAGAGTTGTGCTCTTGATTCCAAGAAAATGAGCCACAATACTTTAATGGCTCTAATCAAGTTCTTTCTGAAGAAGAGACCCAACATTGTTGGAAAAGCAGCTGCGGAGACCACAGAGGAGGTTGTCTCAGATGCTGTTGGACATACCATTGACACTCATGAAAGCAGCCGATCAAAGAAATCAACCAAGGTAACAAGTGACTTCCCTGCATATGTTCATGCTGGAACCTCTATTTTTGTTGTTTCCTTATTTGCATACTCATGCATCTACAGATACACAAATGGTCCTGGCTTGGCCCCGACATGAAGTTTTCCCAGTCCTAGGCCCAATTGGGCCTGAAATTTGCATAGCAGTCCTTATGTCATTTGATCGAAAAGCATGTGCATGTGTTACTTTTTTTCTCGTAATAAAAAATGCAGTTCTGATTTCATATACTATTTAATCTTTTTTATGAGTACAACATTTTTTACACGTGTAAATTTCTATATCTTTATGCTTCATAAAATAAAATTGTTGAAGTTCTAACTGAGTAACTTCAGAATTTAACATATCTTGTTTTATTTCCAAATGCTTCTGTAACCATAGTTTAAAAAATACAATTTTAAATAACAATAGATCTGAATATTCAAATAAAAAAATTAAGATATAGGATTATTTGTGACACCAGGCCTTAAGCAGTTCCTATATCCAAGTGAAGGACTGAGGTTCTTTAGTACCGGGCATTCTGCCCCTCTACACCCATGCATGTGCATGAACAAAGGGCATATGTATTGCTTTAGTAAGAGGACATGATGGAGCACCCTACCTCTAGCGGTATTTGTTGGATATCAGTGCACTCTAGATCAAAAAACAAACCCAAATATGCAAAGAAAAAGAAAGCACACAAGTGGGACAAGTTTTCGTGGGTTTATTTCTCAAAAGGAGAACTACGATTACAAAAAAAATGAAAGCAAACTTCCTACTTAGATAAACTTACTGGAAGGGAAAAGAACTAAACACCTACAAATGTGGCCATGTGGGTGGACTAAACGTGTAAAGGTGCTACCGGTTTTCACCTAATTAATTGACTTCCACTAAATACTTGGTCAAACACCACCGATTAGAATCACGTTAACAATTTTCAACCTCTAAAAACTAAAATACCAAACCGTGACCGATACCCATCAAGATTAAACCCAACAGTATTTACAGTTATAAATTTCCTGTGACCACTCTCTTCCTGAACATTTAACAATCATTTCAAGTGTTCTAATCTCATGATCTAGATTGATATAGAGTAAGTGACCGGTTAAGGTTGTTCTTCTTAGTTTGTAGTTGTAACTGAATTTGAAGAGAATATTGGGTTTGATATATCATATATATCCTATTCATTATTTGGCAATTAAATGACCTATAAGCTAATCTTTAAATTCTATAAACAATGTGGAGGCTCAAAACATAACTTGCCATAGCTGTAACATTCTTGTATGGTTATATAAAGCAAAAGGTGGTATTTTCTGCATAATTTTTTCAGTACATGCAATAAATTTTGATAATTTACATGTGATATACTACGACAGGGTATAAAGATCAATGTCATTTTGTATCCTAGTCATTGCTTTAGCAATCGACAAATTATTTAGGCAGTCTAATTACAGACCAGTATAAGGGCTAGATTGTAGTATGTTGTAATTGTAATTCCTTTTGGTTCTTCAGGGACGAGGCAGTGTCCCAACGGATTCTGGTGCTAGAAAGATGGCGGCAATATTAGACACTGCACTTCTGCAGGCTTTCCTTCTGACTGGCCAGGCTGCTGCTGCTTTAGATTTACTAAAAGGTTTTAACTATTGTGATGTTAATATATGTGAGGAGATCTTGCAGAAGGGAGATCATGATGCTTGTTTGATAGAGCTTTACAAATACAACTCAATGCATCGTGAGGCTCTCAAACTTCTTCATCAATTGGTGGAGGATGCCACATCAGATGTGCACCCCCTAAAGTTCAAGCCAGAGATGATAACTGAATATCTCAAAGTAAGTTCTTGTAGATTTAATCACATTACTTCCCCTCCTATTAGTTTGAATTACAAGTGACAAAATGGGAAGGTTTGGTAACGGGTCAAAATGGGTCAATTACAACTCACTTTTAAAGGAATCTTTTTGAAATTGTTATTTGAATATTTAATGTATTAGATATGATTGCATAAACTACATAATTATACAAAAGATTTAGATGATTATAAGCATTTGAATACAATTTATGCAACTTCTGACCTACTCAACCCATTTGGTCCCTTTCCTTCAATTTCTTTGGTGATGAAGGAGATGGCATTTAATTAGAAGTTCAATGCACCTGATAAATTCTCTAATTGTTTTTCATTACTATGATCGGTTTATGTTACAGGACCATTATTCTTTGTTAAGTAGTAACATTTCAATTTCTACAGAGCTTGTTTATATATGGTGATATGTAGAATCATCACCAGACGTATGTGTATCTGAGATATTTAAGTTATCATGTGCAGCCTCTCTGCGGGATCGACCCTATGCTTGTCCTGGAATTCTCAACGCTTGTTCTTAAAACCTGTCCAACACAGACTATTGATCTCTTTTTATCAGGAAACATTCCTGCAGACCTGGTTAATTCTTACTTAAAACAGCATGCCCCGAGCATGCAGGTCATGTATTTGGAACTTATGGTTTCAATGAATGAAAACGGGATCTCCCAGAATTTGCAGAATGAAATGGTAACATTCTTAAGCTTTTATACAACTATCAGTTGGTGCAAATTTATCCCAGATCAACTTACGATACTGTGTTGCAGGTGCAAATTTATCTTTCAGAAGTTCTTGATTGGTATGCTGACCAAACTGCTCAGAAGAAGTGGGATGAAAAAGCTTATACCCCAACTAGAAAAAAACTCATATCTGCATTGCAGGGTGTTTCAGAATATATTCTCGAGGTGTTATTGACACGAATCCCAGCAGATGCTTTGTACGAAGAAAGAGCAATCTTGTTAGGGAAAATGAATCAGCATGAGCTTGCATTGTCAATGTATGTTCATAAGGTATATATTGTTCGAAGTCTTATTGGTGTGTCAAAAACAGTTTACTGAGCATGCGAACATTATAATTATTTATTTTAAATTTCCTTTGAATAATTTTTTGACATTTCAGCTTCATCTTCCTGAACTGGCACTATCCTATTGTGATCGGGTGTATGAAGCAGGACTTAATCAACAGTATGGAAAAGCTCAGGGAAATATATATCTAGCCTTACTTCAAGTTTATTTGAATCCTCGAAGAACAACAAAAAATATTGAAAAGAGAATCACTAATTTAGTAACTTCACCCTCTAGTAGTGGGAATACCAAGGTTGGTTGGTCAACAGTTAAAGGTAAAGGAAGAGGGTTAGGGAAGAAAATAGCAGAGATTGAAGGTGCAGAAGATAATACCAGAATAAAGGCTAGTAGCAGTGATGGTGGGAGAAGTGATTATGATACAGATGATATTATTGAGGAAGGAAGTTCAATGATAATGCTTGATGAGGTCCTTAATGTACTGACCCAAAGATGGGACCGGGTTCACGGAGCAAAGGCCTTGAGACTCTTGCCTAAAGAGACTAAGTTACATGTAACACCTATACTTTCTTTTATATTTGTCATTGTACGATTTCAAACACACCGTTAGTTTTGATCAAGAGAAGAGAGAACTACCAGAAATCAACTGGATGCTAAGAACATAATTGTAAAGGTGAAAAGTGGGCGGGCTGGGTGACAGGTCAGCGTGAAACATTTCATTTTTTAGTACAGGTTGGGTCAGATCGGGTTGACTTGCAGCACTTTTTGTACGATGTGTTAATTGCTGCTACAAAATAATAAAATTGCAATAATAATCAAAGTCTATGAATCATATGATTTAGGAGGTATGCATTAAACAAAGAAGACTTTGGACAACTTTAACTCGTTACCCTTTTTAACTGCATTTGTTATCTGTCTTGTTTGAGATAAAACACAACCCAGATCAACCCATTCATAAGTAAATAGGTCAACTATGAAACTTCCATATAACGGTTTTAATATATTATGCCATGGTCTACTGCTCCGCCTAATGAGATTCTCAACATTTTTTGTTTTCATAAGATGCAGGTTAAAGTTATTTTTATGCCCACTTTCGTCATTACATAGTATTGGTCATTTGGTCCCCAAGTTTCATTTATATATCTTCATTGAATAGTATTTTGTCATTTCACTAATAATCTTATTAGAATAAAGTACCATGTTAAAGGTTGCAATTATAATGGGATGAAGTAATTAAGTATCATCATGTAGTTGGGACTAAATTTGGAATCTACACAACTTGAAGACTCGATTTGAATGTTAAATTTTTTTGGATTCTGAGAGCTCCTTTTTTCTCTTTGTATGTTCAGAAGTTGTTTCCCTTCCTCGAACCTCTCATGAAAAGAACCAGTGAAGCATATCGTAACTTTTCCGTGATCAAGAGCCTGAGACAATGGGAGAGCCTACAGGTATGTTTACCTTCTAATGCTTTCGAAACTTGATTTTGTGAAAGAAATACAGGCTGTACTCTTTTTGGTTATTTATATCGTTTCTGGGTTCCATTTATTAGTTTGAAAAGAATGTAAATGTGACAACAAATTTGGTCTTGTTATATCACATTTTGTATGGCCATAATCAGGTATAGAAACTCAAGCACAACAATACCAAGGATAATGTATACATAGGTCACTCACATATTCAAAATGTTACATTAAGACCAACCATATACCAAGACAAGATTAAAGGCCAAGCAACTATCAATATGGTTTTGTTTATACCAATTAAGGCAAAAACAAATAAATTACAATTTTCCTAAAAGTTGGGGGCACCAACGAATATCTATTTAGTCCTAAGAAGGTGCACTTATGAAGCCCATGAGAAAAAAACTATAATTTTCTGATAATAGTTTTTTATTTTTATTTTATCCATTTATTGTTGTTGTTGCAAGAATTGGCATATAAACAAAACGAAGTTGAAATATGGAGGGCCTGAAATGCTGTTTGAAGTTTTGGTGGGCTTAATGTGGAATTTTCAATACTTGGGTTTTCATCAAACAGTATCCCAAACTAATTATAATAAGCTTTTATTTCTTATGAACTTCCTTAACCTTATATCTTGTTTTGTTTCAGTTTAGTTTTAAGTATATTCATATATTTATAAATTTTAAGATCATAGTGATAATTCCTTAAGATCTTTCAGTAAGTTAGTGATATTGTTGAGACAATAAGGGTTCAAAAACTGAGCTCTGTTTAAAATTTAAGGGTACAAAAATCAACAAGTCAAAAGTGAGCTCCTTAACATCATAGTGATATTTAAGGGTTCAAAAGTGAGCTCTTTTAATATTTACAAAGCAAGTCACATTGTATACAAACAATTAACCAAACTACCTGAACTATTTCACTTTGTTTAGTAATATTTACCCTTTAAAACCGAGTAAAATTGTTCTTTAAGTTCAGAACTGTCTGTGTTCATTAGACTAATAGTAGTTTGAACGTTCTACATGGGCATTAGACTTTAGATATTACAAGCGACTACATTGTATACAAAAATTTAAAAAGCTTTCTTAGTTGTTTCGTCTTAAAGATGTACACACTTTCTATTATGAGTCGTTGCATAGTGAGATAGCTAGCTACATTTCAATTATTAGCCATCATTACAAGTTCTTATGACATTGAAAGTCTACAAGTTCGTTTAATGACATTATCTAATTACCTGTTTTTCAAGCTACATATGAACGGAAAAATATTAAATTACTTAATGTTCCATAAACTAAAGATTATAATCTAGTATGGGTGTGTTTGATTATGATGTGCAGGTTAAAGATGAACTGTATGTCCAAAGAAAAACAGAACTGAAGATCACAGCCGAGAGCGTATGTTCACTTTGCAACAAAAAGATAGGAACGAGTGTTTTTGCAGTGTATCCCAATGGAAACACGATTGTCCATTTTGTTTGCTTTCGAGACTCGCAAAATATGAAAGCTACCAGGAAAGGACCTTCACTAAGGAGACGATAAAAATAATGTTCCCAACGTTTTATTATCTGCCATATTTCTTTTTGTCTTCTTTTATAGATGAGAATTGTTGCTTTTTTACTTCTTTTTCTCTCTCAATAATAAGCTTGTAAATATACTCTTGCCTTCTGAAATTTGTATTTACAAATGCGTTAGCAATGTTATTTATATCAGCTATTAGCCTCCCAAGTGCCTCTATTGATGAAAGAGAAGATTAAAACGAGGCCCAAAAGGTGCATTGCCTATTGGTGTTTCTTATACAAACTGCTTTTCTGATTATTTTTAGTACAATAAAGTGTTTTTAATGGACAGTTTGAGGTTGTTTATTCAAATAATCAACTTTCATAAGTCATCCCAAGCAGAAGATAAAAAGTGACGAATTGCATGTACAAGGTAAGACCGGCAATTCCTGACCTGACACGAAAAAAAGTGACACGAACCCGAAACGGGTCAAAAGTGGGTTGACACAAAAATAAATTGGTCGGATTAGGGTCAACCTAACAACCTGTAAGTGACCCGTTTAAGGGTAAAACTATAACATCATTGAATTTTCTTCAATACTTAAATTTTAAATGAGAAAATTACACCAGTCGTCCCTGTGGTTTGCCACTTATTACACCAATCGTCCCTGTGCTTCATAAATTACACCATTAGTCACTAACGTTTGTGTTTTGTCACGTGTGCGGTCCCTAAGCCTAATGTCCGTCCACATTGACTGTTAAATGAAGACTTTGCCACACATGAGATGGGCAAAAAGGTAATTTAAGGGTCACCTTCATTGAGAAGCACATATGCCTCTGTGTTGAATTTACAGAGACATCAACATCAGTTTGATTTCCCTCCAAAATCAACATCATCTCTTTCATCTCACACTTCCATCTTTGTGAACCCTAATTTCAGCGATAAACCCTAATTTCAGCGATAGTGGTTGTTCATGCATGGTTGGTTCGAGCACTGGGTGAAGAAGAGTATGATTGTCAAGCAATATACGGTAAAAAAATTGAAATTTTAAGTGTATTTTTTAAATTTGGTATATGTTGTTTAATAATCGAAGTTTATTGTAATGTAATTGTAGAGGGATACTCAAATCTTTTCTCAATTCGGCTACATCATGGTGGGGTTTTCACTCCTTCACCAGGAAGGAGGTATGTAAATGGTGGTGTAAGTTTTGTTGATTTCTTAGATATTGACCTAATGTCGGTACTGGAATTACATGAGATTGTAAAATCTTTGGGTTATGTTGGGGGTCCTTTTTATTACCACTTCCTTTATCCAACAAGTGAATTGGATTATGGACTTTATGCCTTAGGTAATGACGTGGATGTACATAGGTTAAGTAGATATGTTAGTGTACATAAGTTAATCAATGTTTACTTCGAACATGGAATTAATTACTTAGACACATACTCCCGTTCCCCACATGCATCCAAAGTAGTAATTGAGGAAATTAGTGAGACTATTAACCAAGTGGATCCATCTGTTAGAAAGGAGAAACCAAAGTCATGTAAAAGTTTGATGTTGGAATAGCATGATCCTGTTATCCAAGTTGATCCAAAAGTTAGCCAAGTTGATCAAGCTGAAAAAGTCGATAAGTTGAAGATTAGAAGCCTTTCTAAAGGCAAAGGAATGATAACAGATGATCCTGCTAGCCAAATGGAACATGTAATGACACCAAATGTAGTTGAGGGTGAATTTTTTGATATTGAGGGCAGTGAAGAGGGTGATGATAGTGATTACATTATGGATGAAGATAATGGAATTGATGATGTGGAGGTTGATATGAGAGATTTTCATAAACATGTTGACAGAACAATTGAATACATGGGACCATCATCTAATGTAGAAGAGCAGGATAACATGTTAGATGAGGAAGAGATTGATGTAGTTAACATAGAAGAATTAGACAGTAGTGATGAATCTGGTGACGATATTGGTGCTACAAGGAAAAGAAAATTAAGTAAATTGAGGAAGTCTAATGCAAGTGAAGATGGCAGTGTTATTAGGACAAATTTTTATGTTGGCCAGACTTTTAGTAACAGGGATGAAGTTAAGGAAATGATAAGGAGACATGGAATTGAGACAAGAAGGGGGTTAAAGATGGTTAAAAATGACAAAGTGAGAGTGAGAACTTTATGCTTTGGTACCTGTCCCCAATTAAAAGATTCTGTTGGACCTAGTGGGCCCAGTGTAGGTTGCAAAATTGACCGAATCCAATGCCCATGGACTTTGCACATTTCAAAACTAAAAAATATAGAAACTTCATGACTGTATATATATCTATGGTCTCTTTTAAAATCCATCACAAATTTTATTCACATATTAGTGGCATGTTGTTGCATTTGGTTACACTTTGTCACCTTTTTTGTATAAGAGTGACTAAAGGTATTTACTTACTACGCAATTGTCACATTTTTATGTTTAAGTGTGACTAAAGGTATTTATTTACTATGCAATGGTCACACAAACAAAATTAAATGTGACTAAAAGTATGACAGATTTCAAAAAATGACCTTTAGTCACACTTTAAATCAAAAGTGTGACTGGAGTGTTTTGGAAAAAGTGTGACTAAAGGTCATTTTTGTACTAGTATGAGGATATGAATAAAAATAGGGAACCGACTAATGGAGTTGATTAACATCAAAAGCGGATATCTCACTCCCTTGACCGACCTACAACACATCTCTAAAGTACCCAATTGAATCAACGAGGATATTGTTGGAATCATTATGTCAATCCTTTTTATTTTTAATTTGTTTTATTCATTTATTATTATTATTATTATTATTATTATTATTATTATTATATATCAATTTTCACAACTAAAACTCATAGTATAAGTTAACAACTAGAATATTTTAATTAATTATCAAAGTACAAACTTACAAGCACGAGGTACAACTGGCCCACTCCGGGATGTTACAAATCCACCCCTTAAAGAGATTCCGTCCTTGGAATCTGCTCGGTTTTGAACAAGTGAGGATGGCGTTTCCTCGTGTCATCTTCGGTCTCCCATGTCATATTAGGACCTAGGTTATGCTTCCATTTGACCAAGACTAATTTAATCGTTTTCTTACGTAGCTTTTTAGTCTTTGAGTCGAGAATTTCGAGAGGCTCTTCTATAATGCGTTTAGATGAATCTACTTTCAATTCTTGCAAAGGTAGGATTTGATCTTTCTCAACCTTACACTTGCGTAGATAACACACAATAAACGTGTTATGAATGTCAGAGAGTTATGGGGGTAATTCAAGAGATACAGTCTGTTCGTTAACCTTCCGAATAATCTTTAATGGACTAATAATTAAAACGCGGACTCGGTTTACCTTTTCAGCCAAATCGAATAACACCTTTTCAAGAGGAGACTTTCAAGAATACCTTGTCACCCACTTCAAAGGTAATTGGTCGGCGCTTAGGATCTGCATACATCTTTTGTCTATCACGGGCAGCTTTTAATTTCTCAC
>JAUEJL010092133.1:0-14105 GCA_032274825.1 Drosophyllum lusitanicum
TTGATCGAGAATTGAATGACTGCTTGTGTTTTATCTGATCGAGTTTTCGTATGTGTTCGTGGTATGATGAGTACTTGGTATTTGTTTGAGCACAACTGCTATGAAAGGGCTGGTAAAGGTCAGCTGCTGTGAAGGGGTTGGGCCCGTTTACTATTGGTTGAGCGGTTGTAGACCTTCTGGATTTGTGAGAATTGGTTGTAGGTTCGGCAGAACCGCCGATCCTCTAGATTTGTGAGATTGACGGTTTGACTGGCTGTTGGTTAATTGTGTTGTTTGTTGCTGATAACTGATTGTTTGTAGCTTCCATTCACTTAGCTTTGTGCTAATTCCCCACTGTTTAACCCTTTTTGCAGGTTCGGTGAGTACAACTATTTAGCTGGGATTTGTGTGCGATGGGAAAATTGACCAATGCTTTGATATTATGTTTTGAATAGAGACGAGTCATGTTTTGTAACACAATGAATACTGTGATTTTGTAAACAGTGAAATATGTTTGTGGGTGATTGTAATTATGAAAATTAGTAACGCTTCCGCAGCGATTTAAAAAATGGTTTGAGAATTTCGGTGTTACATTACTGGTCGCCGGGAATGAAACGTGATATAGTAAGGCATGTCGAAAGGTGTTTGACTTTTCTTCAAGTGAAAGCACAGCACCATGTAACAGACGTGGTTTTCAAAAATTGAGATTTACAAAAAGTTTCTACTCAATCAGATTCATCGCAACGGAAGACTTTAATACATCATATTTATTTAAAACAAATAAACTGTTTTAACCAACCATTAATATAAAACCACTATTATGTCAAAATCACATCAGTGTTTGAAACCTTGTTCATTACACAACTACAAGTTGATTTAATTAAACATCATAAACATAAATAAACTATGCAATGGCACCCATCTCACAAGGCCACGCACCTAAGCAACCTGCACGAGCATAAGACACGTTTCAAATAAATAAGTGCCAGCTTACGCTTCGTGAGTCATCTTAGTTAACACCGCAAAATCATCATATTAAGACATTTACAAAACATGTTTAGGATTAGGGTAATGAATCCCAACCCATAACTTGACTCACCCGCATAGCATCGTAAATCTCCGCTTGGTTAAGTATCATCGCAAGCATCAATAAGTACATCATAAAACATCATATTCATCCTTTAACTTCATCAACATCATATGCATCATTAATCATCCTTCTTATTGGGGTCTATCATTATAAATCGATGTCATCGCCACCCAAAATACCCCATGCGTGCCCAATAACCACTAGGGTTCCAAGGTCCGCCTGCACCGGCACCATATGTAAGTGATATGTAAGGTAATGGTCTGATATGGGTATGTATTAACAACTAAGTAATCAAAATAGTAACAATGAGATTAATCAAAGTCAATATGCTTGATGTTATGAAAGTGTTGTTAACGGCCTACGTATAGTTGATATGATACTCGATTATATATTATCTTTATTAACACACAAGCAAATATACGTTTCTAATAAATGTAATCCTCGATCGATCATATTTCCATTGTTGTTGCAAAGCCAGGTTAATTTTGTTGTTTTAGTGTGGCTGCACTTGCCTTGATTCGCCTTTAAGATAAAACAAGAGAACCCAAGAAAACTTAGGCGTATAAGAAAGTACATAAATAATGAAAGTGAAGGACTGAAGGATACATGTAATTGCACAAGAAATTGATGATTTAGTCTCTCTTGAAGTTCAACATGACTTATGGTGAACAAACATGCAAGAAATCGGCTTATTTGTATATTTGTTGTGTTTTAAGTTTTTCCGGAAAAAAAAGTTAAATGCTAGTGTTAGAAAATATTCTTAACACATTGGTTAAGAAGACTTCTAGACTTGAAAAGAGTTAATTAGGAACTTTTATTTTATCTTTTAGCAAATAAAAGCATATTTACTTGAAACCTATAAATTAGGGTTCAATTTAGGTTTTATCATAAAATCACAAGTTTTCAAAAACTACATGCGAAAGAAAAAAATGTTAACTATTAAATTTGTTTATATAAATATATGATTTAAATAATATGTTTGGACACCGATCGGGTATTACGATAGTTTATTTTGATCCGAAAATCAATATGAGGTGATATCCGAGAACTCATGACCCGTTTTACCTGGACCCGAGTCTTGCACCGACGCCAAACAAACTCAATAAGTACCAACCGACCCATTTTCCTCCCCCTTTTGATCACCTTCTGTTCACTTGAGAAGGGGAAGCTTCTCAGGGAAGGAAAGTGTTTCCCCATTCTTCATAAACAAACACAGAGTATCGACTTTTCACTGTTTTCTTCCAAAATTTGCTTCATCGACACCATTATCATCATCGTCGTCATCGGTAACAAATTTTGACGGCCGATTACTGAAATAATCCAATCAACAAACACTTCAACATTTGTCAACAAACGTCTTAATAATCTGCAACCCGATGTAGGTTGATCCAAGCTTTTTAGTCTCTCATTTTATGGATCTTACTTCTTATATGCATCGCCAACGGTTTCCACTTTTAATGCACATTCACTTGTAGATATGCGGATTTTGCTCTAGGTTACTCTTTCGTTGATTTTTCTCTTCTTATTTTAAGAGTGGACAATATTGAATACGGCACCAATAGGTTCCTTGTTACTCTTGATTGTTTGATTTTTCCAATGGAATGTTTTTATGGTTTGAGTCTTTTTGTATACTTACCTTCTTATTTAAAAAAAATCTTTTCCACTTCAAGAACCGAGTTAGTTTTGCTGGAAGGTTGTTTGTTTACTTTTATGCTTATAATGTGGACATTAGAGGGTAACAGTGTACGCTACTTTAACTGGGTAAAGATTTTAAAAAAAATCAGTGAATCGTGATGAGGTGGGTATGAACGTCCATATTGAGGATTTGATGGGTTGGATTTGATGTATATTATGCTTATTGGTTGATGAGATTGCTAGTTCTAGAGATAACAGACAGGTACTCTGCCAGAAATAATTTACAAATGTTTTCTTATGTGTTTTCGCTATTGAGTAGACTAAACCATAGCAAGAGAAATGATTGCAAATTGTGATAGAGTTTATCATGTGTAGGTAAACAAGGCTAGGTCAAGAAGACGGGATAGTCAAGTTGCTCTTATTTGTATTGAAAAGTTGACAATTAATTTTGAAGAACTATATAGATTCTTAGAGGAAAGGAAGCATTATGAATCTATCATTTGTGTGCCAAAAAACTAGTTCTTGTTTTTGTTTTTTAATCCATTATATATCATAGACAAGTAGAAGTTTTGTTAACTGTTAGTGATGATATTTGTGTTTTTTGTGCCTGGAAGGACGAGAATGAATGAATCTTCCTCCACCATAACTTTTTCCAATGATGTGGATAAGAACTTGGAGTTTTTGCTTGAAGCCTTTGGTTCAAAGGTATCTCCTGATGACATGGCGACAGCCTATTGCCAAGCAGGCTACAATTTAGATAAAGCTTGTGAAATACTTTATAATATGCTGGGAAGCTCTTCGAACAATGATTCACACATATCAACAAATGATTTGACTAGTGCACCTGCATCATCGGTTGGTGTATCGGCGGGTACAGTTTCTGATGTAAATGGTGCTGATTATGCAATGTCGAGAAGTTTAATTAGTGAACCTGATCAGGTTCTTACTCGAAATAAACCAAGAAACTCTGGCGTATCAGTGGGTACAGTTTCAGGCATAATTGGTGCTGAATATGGAAGGTTGAGAGCTTCAACTAAAGAAGTTCGTGAAGTTACCAAACCAGTAAAGTTGATGTCAGATGAGTTTCCTGTCTCTCAGATATGCGATGAGCAGCCACAAATAGCTAATGCAACAACTGAAAGTATGAATGAAGATGTTGAGCTATTTCTGCTTAAGATGCTTGGTGATGGCTTTCAGTTAGATATGGAAGTAATCAAAGAAGTTGTTGGTGAGAAACCTCAATTCAGATTTTCATACTTTTGAGTTTTCACTAAACAACTGATTTTACTTCTTCAATGGTTGAGATTTACAAGGATTTCATATGAGATTCTTGTGTTTACATGAAGCAAATGACCACTATTAAGTTTTGCTGCAGAATCCACATGTTCTTGTATTATCTTTTCACATTGTTAATATAGGGGTATCTAGTGAGGGCCTCTATCGTTGGCTAATTGTTGTGATCAGCTTCATCAATGTCTTCAACAGTTTTTTACCTTTATGTTTTAGGATGATAACTTGTTTTGTCTTTTGTCTAATTGTTATTTGACCTTGATTTTTCTTTATTTCTGTGGTAATTGGTTCCCAAATCAGTAGGATGTTCATTATTAGTTGTCACGTGATGCTTGATTAATTGTCTATTCCTTATCTTTCACTTTAATTTCATCTGGTAATATGTTTGCATCCATTTTTAATATTGCAGGTGGTTGTGGCTATGACGTCCAAGAGGTAGGCTCCCTTCGTTTTTCCATGTTTTTTACATTTTTCATTGGTTTGCAATGAGTAACTTCTCTTTCAAAAAAAAAATAGAACTTCCGGTACAAAAAATGGAGGAATATACAGTAGTTTCTCATAAAATTAGGTATAGATGAGAATGGAGTGGAGTTCCAATGTTATTGATGTCACATCTCCAGACTCCAATCATTATTTTAAATTCTTATTTGTAAAAAAGAATGCATGCAAATGCAAAATATGCTAGTGTATTATGCTAAAACCCTTGTAAAGAGTTGAAGACCCACATCCTTCTTACTTGAATATATATGATTTATGAGATATTATAACTAGTTCTTTACTCTTGAGCCACTATTTGATCACTTGTATGCGGTTAGGGATCTAATATTTCAGCGTAGGTCTTTATTTAACTTACAGTTAAAAGGTATGAAGGTTACAATAAGTTTTTTGATATCAAGGATGGTACAAAGATAATAGTTGATATCCATGTAAGCTGACTGAAAGAATTGAAACATAAACAATACAAGCTAAATATGAATAATTGAACTTCAATTCGTTCTGTTTTTATTCGAGTTCAAATGTTTCAGTAATGATGATTTTTTGGTGTCTGATAAAGGTATTTTGTTTTTCTTAATATTTTAACAACGGTTTTGGTTCATCCTAGAAGTGACAGGTGATGATATGTTTTTCTTTTGTTTTAGTATTGTTTTAAAAACAGTTATGCCTAACGTTTAATAGTATATAATACAATGCTATAATGACAGACATTCTCTGAATGCTCCTATCTGGTTTTGTTTGATTTAGTTGGTTGTTGATATATAAGTTTTTGAACTTCAGTCTTCTCTTTCATGCTCATATGTTCTGGTTAGCATCCTATGTTTTTATTTAAGCACTTGATGGTTGTATTATTTGATATGCTTCTGCAGAGCATGGAGAAACTTATGAACATGTCAGCCCCCACTTTGGATTTGGAAGATGTCAGTTCAAGCACGGTTGACCAAACAGTAAGATTTAAAAAGCTAGGAATCTTAAGCATCCTGTTTTCCACATAAAAAAGCTATTGTAGATCTACTCTGTATTTCTTTCTGTGTATGAATGAGTTTTCATGGTTGGCATCCTCTTCCTTGATTTCATAAAACCAACTTGAAAGGTCACTGTACATCTGTACTGCCAATTGAAAATGGTACCTCTCAAAATGCAGTAGGTAAGATTTCTTTTCAAAAGATAAAATAAAATTAGGCCGATGATTAAAAAATGATTTCTGAAAGTACAAATGCCGGTAAAACAATGCGTATGATTTGGATTTATGCTGTTTATCTTTTTTTTAAATCAAGAGAATGTACCCTTATCTATTGGTGCTATAGTTTCGAGTTACAACTATGATGTATCTAGTAGCCTCATGCATCTAGATGTCTTACAACTATTTCTTAAAAAATAATCCCGTTTCTTTGTTGCTTTCATGATTGAAGTCCATTGAGACATATCAAGACCTGGGCATTAAGTTTGAAGAGAAACTGCAATTCAATGATTCTGCACAAAGGTATGAAGCATCCGCTTTTGGATTTCTAAATTTTGAGACAAAATAAATATTTTATGATGGGTGAAATGTGAATTATGTTCTTTTTCTTGACAGAGACAGGTCAAATCTTGAGAAAGAAGTTTTGACCACTCTATTTACTCCCCCGGAAAGATGCAAACTTGGAACAGGGACAACCGTTCCAAGAAGAGAACCAAGGACTAGAAAATATGGTGTGGTAACTGGACCTTTAGAAGATCGGATAACCAACTTTACAACTCCTATTGTAAAGAAGGAAGTTAATGGAAATGGTAGGGACAGTCCTGCTCGTACATCTTGTTATATGACTTGTGCCTAAAGTTGTCCTTACACATTTCGTTTAATGAACAGCAAATGAAGTAATTGAGGATAACTATGAGAACCTTAGGGAAGCAGTGATGGAGCACTGGATCACAATGAAAAAATATTATAGAGCTGTAAGGAGGAACTTTCTTATTTACTTTCAGGAGTTCTTGTAAAGCGATAGTATAATTCCATCTATGATGTTTGATATATCCTCATATTTGGCAGGCTGCTGATACATATGCTAAAGGTAGCTATGAACTTGCAGATAAGCTTGTCAAAGAGGTAGCAATGCCCATTTTAGTTTTTGTTTCCTACATCAGATGTTTAAAGCTTGAAAAGTCTTCAAAGAAAAGAAAAAAAGATACTCTCTTTTATTTGTCAGTACATGAATTTAGCAGGGTCTTGGTTGTGCCCCTTAGTTGAGATATTTTTGATCATGTAGGGACATTTTTATATGGCAAAGGCTAGAGAAGCGAATGAAACCTCTGGCAAAATGCTCACTCAAACCAGGTTTGCGATTAGTATACCTATTGATCATAAAGCAAATAGAAAACTACATTGCTTAAAGTAAGACAGTTATACCCTCCCTACTCAATAGAATACTTGAATGGTAATATAAAATTCAGAAACTGGTTTTATTTTGATTTCATATTTTTAGTTCTAATTGTAGAGTTGGTTTTGGAATATTACTTTAGTAGGAAGCTTCAGGTTGGAGTTTAGAATGTAATGATGATAAGAAAGAAAAAGAACACAAGTTTTTAATCCTTCTTACTTGGCTGAACATTACTCCTCACTTTGATGTATTATTTATTTTGCTTATTGTTGCAGAGATGATGGGGAAGCAATTTCGATCAATTTAAATGACTATGATCCAAAGGAAGCGATTCGTCTTTTGAAAACTCAGTTGAAATCTATGTCTGGCATACCATGTAGGTTGTCGTTCTTTGATCTTGTTTGTAAGTTGCAACTAGTGAAAGACTGAACAACGCGAGTCATATCCTAATATTGGTATTTTGCAGCCATCTATTATCTGAAAGTCATGGTAGGGACCAATGACGATAAAAACAAACCAAACGCTCGTAAACGTCTGGTAAGATTCATCTTTCCTAGGATTTGTTTCATATGTATTGAACTTTCCTAGCTATCAATGCACTTGCGCATAAGTTCTCGTTAACTTCTTTGGGTCATTTTAACCTTTTGAAATGGTGTGAGAGAAAATGAAAATGCAATCCAGTGATCCCATTTTATTTCAAGTTAAGTTGGCACGGGTTTCTTATTTACCTAGAAATGGTGGTGCCTAGTATATGGAAAAAAGCAGAGCAGAGCACATGAAAGTGGTATAAGATAATTGAAAGTGTGTGACCAACTAGACTTGGGATATGTATCATCAAGGCCAACATTAGACATGAATTATATATTTTCTTTTGACAGGATTTATAAATTTGTACATGCAGATAAAAAAGCTACTAGAGAGAGATTCAATTACTTGGACAGAAGAAGAGGATGGCCAAATAATGTCTATCCGGATTGATGTGATTAATCCGAAACGTTTAAGTTTTAACAAAAAGTAGGGAATATCATTCTAAACCTATTTGACATCCACAGGCAAAGTAAATGTGGTTGCATCATATTCACCCAAGCTTCTACTTCTTTAGTATTTTGATGGATTATGGCTTTGACCAAACTTGTTGCATCTTAATTAATACTATCTAGTAACAAAAAACGAAACCTGTTTTTTTTTCTTTTTTTTTCTTTTTTTTTTCTTTCAGAAAAACAGACTTATTGATGGATAGATAGATAGATCGATCGATAGACCCAAAGCCAACTCCAACTAAAAGAGAGAGCTCAGAGAAGGTAATTAAAGCCTTGTTTTACTGCTTAGTGCTTATACAGATTTACAACACAAAGTTATAAAAGAGAGTATAAGGTGTCATGGTTTTAACCTTTAGGTTGCATGATATGAATGTGAATAACACAAGGACTAAAAAAATATAGTAAAGATTCTAATAAAACAACAAAGTGTTCAAAATTGATTACTTGAAATAGATCCTAAAGCACTTCATATGTCATGTGTTCGTCTTTGTCATAGTCTTTACTCTTAGCAATATGACACATTCTTGTGTCTAAAGTTGTATCAACTTTTTGGATGAAACATTCTTGTGTCAAAGTTGTATCGTTTTGTTAGAGTCGTGTAATGTAATATGTGCTTTACTTTCTACTTAAAAAATAGAAATTGTTGTTTGCTAATATTCAAATTTAAGCGTGAAATCTCTATCTAATACTTGATGGAAAGTAAAATCAATAAGTCAAAGCTATTAGATTTCAAACTCCCTGAATAATTTTGTTTTGGTAAAATTATGCAACACATTTGGTAATGCAGAATCCAAGGGTAAAGGAGAAAGTTAGATTAGTGCTTTAGGGAGTTATAAATTTTTACTTAACATGTGGTGTTGGTATAATATTATGTTTTGGGCACAAAGTTATATATGCATTTGATGTTGTTATTGATTAACCTGAGAGTATAATAAAATACCTTAAGAAATATAGAAAATGAATGGTTTCTTTTTATTATGAATGGGTAAGGTTGAAAACACTTATTGGGTAAAGATTCTTAATTATTGTATAGTATGTAATCTTATTGGGTTTAGTACATAAAAATGTATCCAACTCGGTACCTTTTGCTATTGTGTGTATCAAACTTGCAAACTTACTATTTAATGTACTGGAGTTTTGAAAACTTAACAATTTATGTATCAGTTAACCTTTTAAATAGGTAGCAGGTAATTTTATCATTTTTTATTTATTTTTTATAACCTTGAATTGCCACATCATCAATTAATGTCATCTCATATTTAACCATGTATTATTATTATTATTATTATTTAACATGGAAGCCCAAAATCAAAATAAACAAAATTGATGATCACAAAATGGAAGCAGATAAACAAATTAAATTGATGATCACAAAATGCAAGCAAATGAACATTGAGATGAACCCTATATCGAAATAAACATGGAGGTGAACCCTAAATCAAAATAAACAAAATCGATGATCGCATAATGGAAGCCCAAAATTGAAAATCGAAAATCACATAATCGATTATCACCATAATCGATTCATATAAGATCCCTAAAACTTGGAAAAGAAAATCGATTGCAGATATGGTCTTATTAGAACCAAAACACACTGAATTGATTATGAACCCTAAACATATAAAACTAAATCGATTATGAACCCTAAGCATTCAAACAAAATCGAAATCGAAATCCCAAACCTTTAAAACATAATCGATTATGAACCATAAACATTTAAAACTTATAACCATTGATTAAGAAACCCAAAATCAGAAGTCCCAAACCCATATCTTACAATTACATACCTGGGATCGTGAAATGTGTATAAACAAATCGAAACCCAGATCGATGGAAAGATGGAGACTAAATCAGAAGTCCCAAACCCGGATCGATGGAAAGCTGGACACTAAATGGCCGATCGATGAAATGTGTTTGAACAAATCAAAACCCCAAATTGCTTAGATCTAGAATCGTGAAAATCGAAGCCCTTCAAGAACAAGTCCAGCATTGAAGATGAATCACATGAAGATCGAAGGAGCAGATGGAGATCGACGAAGGAGTAGATGGAGATCGACTCACAGTTGTGAAGCAGGTGCACATCGACTAAAGATGAAGCAAATGCACATCGACTGAAGATGAAACAGATGAAGTCATGAAGATGAAGCAGATCCACTCACCATCAGTTTTACACCTTCATTTTTATTATTTATTAATATTATTTATATATATATTAATAAAGTAAAGATTTTATTTTTTATTTTTTAAAACCATAAAAAATTTAAGTTACATGCCATGTCACCCAGCCACATCAGCGAAATTAGCGCCACATCAGCGTCTAACCTGCTATAGCAGGTTCGATATACAAAATGGTAATTTTGAAAAGTCCAGTACATTATATGGTAATTTTGAAAAGTCCAGTACATTAAATGGTAATTTTGAAAGTTCAGTACATACAATAGCAAAAGGTGATAAGTTGAATACATTTTCAGGAACTAAACCCAATGTTATTATTCATTATTTTACCTATTTTCTCGAGATGGAACTCGGAATGAAAATGAGAAGATTTCAACCTAATCCTCTCATTTCACTCTTAAAATCATTTCGTCTCTCTCTCTCTCTCTCAAAGGCAAATCATTTTCTTTCTCTTTTACCTTCTTTAAGAAAAACTCAAGAACACCATTTTTTTAAGAAGAGTGGAAGTGGGACGTGGTCCTCATTTTGGCTAGACCACCGCCAACCACGGTGTTGTTGTCACACACACTCTGGGTTGGATGGTTGTGGTGGTGAGGAGTATGGCCGAATACTTGCGCGATAACTTTTTTTTTTACATTTTATGGATACAATTATTAAAGTAGTTGTGTGCTCTTTTTGGGGGTTTTCCCTGTTGAAATTCTCCGGGATGGCATCCTTTAGCTTTGGTGTACGCGGTTTAATCAGGTGTTGCTCGTGGTTGTTTCAAAACAACCCTTAACCAGCCTTTGATTGAAGCTTCTAAGATTCGACTTGGTTTGGTAATGGCTTAATCTATAGATAGAAGGCCCTATGATGCCTTCATCTTTCCTATAAAGGGTAAGAGGAGTATTTAGTGGACAACAAAAATATGGTTTATCAAGGTAGTTGTGTCCTGCGTTGAGAATAATGAAACTATGAAACACATTAATTGAGGATTTTCATATAAATCACTTGCCTTATTTATTCGATTGTTTTTGGTTATTTGCTAGGTTTCATGTTCATATAATTTGTGTGAAGACATGTTCGTATCAGCCCCATAAATAAATAATAAAAATAAAATAATAATTAAAAAAAAACTCTACTGCATTTAAGCAAATCCTGTAATCCAGCGGCAGGCGAAAGAACTTAATTGCTGCCATTGTTAAATTAAGCCATCTTGGTGTACTTCGTTTCTACAAGAATTTCTCCAAGCCATAGACGAGATTCTGCAAGTTAACAAAACTCGAAGAATTTAGTAGAAACCAACAAGTTTTATAGAACTTATTCTTCAAAAGGATCGATGCAATTGCTTATATCGATATTTCTCTCTCAATTCATTAGACTACTATACCTTAAGACGTACAACTTTCCTGACTGCTAGAATAAGTCCCGGCATCAGACATTCGACATTCGTGATATCGTGTTTGATAGAATACACCTGTCATAACCATGATATCGTGTGTTTCGGTTTATATTTTACACCTTTGATCGAACCTGTAAAAAACACATACGTACATATAAGAAATGTACCTCTCCTGGTCCTGAGAAATGGACCGCTGTACTAGATACGAGCCCAGGAAGAACTAAACTATGCACACGGATTCCATCTTCTCCAAGTCGTTGCCCTCGTGCCTGATGCAAAAACCATCTAATGTTACTTAGTTTTGTGTCCTTTTAACATTTAACTGATTGTTCAAACTGAACTTTACTGGAACGCTTGTTTCAAGATCGTCTCTATTGTAAAGTTGTCCGAGGTTGGAGAGGTTGTTGGCAATTTGCACAGAATCTTGCGATGGAAACGCCTGTAATTTTTTTCAAAAAAAAAGGCATTAAAAGGAAACGGGTCAAATGGGTGTCATTAGTATTTCCTATTCATAAAACTCTCAAAGCTTTTGACTTGTTACTTAACCTGTCCGCTGACCTCATCTGACCCATCATTCACATTTGATTGTTCTAAAAACCGAAAAAGATAGATATTATCGATTGACTTACTCCTGTGTTAGCTTTAGATTCGACAATCTCGACATTATTATAGTGAAAAGAAGCCGAAATTGAAGCCTGTTGGAGTAGTATTGATCCTATTGACAATGTTGGTGCAACCAAACAACCCTGAAACGCAAACTCCACAATTTATTTTAGTTCAGAGGCAAACAAGTTCAAGATTGATACACTGCTCACCATGCTGGCTTTCTCGCAGAAGGCGGATAATGCTGCTACGGTTTCGGGTTTGATTCTTGGTACGTAAACAACACTATTCATACCAAATGCTGTTGCCTATTAACCTCAAAAAAAGACATAAAAATACATCAAAAATCAGAAGCTAAAACATTTCATCTAATCCATATGTTTGAAGATTTCGACAAAAGATCGTACCTGTTTGACATTGTCATACACTGTAGATGGGTCTGTGAAATCGACTACAACTGATGTTGATTTGGACTGTCAGAATGTTACATTTAGATTATTAATTCTGGTTGCTAATTGTGATCTTCAGATCAAAAGTTTGACGTTTATGAGTGAAACGAGTCATTAAAGATTAATTACCTGAGATATGGAACCTAGTACCATTGTTAGATCGTTGATTATGGGTATCTCTAGAGCTTCTTCCATGCCACAAATCTTTTAAAAAAACAAAAACAAAAGTAACGTTTTCAATGACTTAAGGAAGAAATTAAGGTTTTTGAGGCAGAAAATGGCGGAAAGGGAGAGACAGACGGTTCCAATGTCTTGTCCGACAAGGTGTGAATCAACAGCTCCGGCGACTTCCATGCCTCTGGCTTTTGTGACTGCTAATACGGCAGCCATTCCAATCTCCTTGGCTGCTCCATTGATGACAACCTTTCATAAAAAAATAAAAAAAATAAAAAAAATAAAAGAGAGCTTCGTTAATTAATTAATGTTGAAATCGAAACGTTGGTTAAGACTTGTTGATGATTTACCTTAATGTTGTTTTGAGGAGGCTGCTGCTGCTGCTGCTGCTGCATTGAGCAAGAGATGGAAGGAGAATGGTGAGTTTTGATGAAAGGGGAAGTGTTATGGGTTGTAAAATGGGTTTGGATTCTGAGGGCAGCCATTGTTGTGTTGCTCCTGGAAGCTTTCTTTATGTGTTATGCAGATAAGCTTTTTTAAAGATAAATGGATTTGATTTCTCTATGGTATTTGTATGTCGCCAAACAACTCATAGATAAAGATAAATGGATGTAGTTTTAAATATAATTACTGTTTGGGTGTAGTTTTTTTGTTTTGACTTCCTCTCCTCTGCACGATCGGTTAAAAAATTACCTCCCCCTTGTGCCCTAGAACCATCGCCGCTCATCACCATCACCGGCGGCGACTCCATAGCCGGCTAGTCCATCATGGTCGGTTCCTGTAAGTTCATCATAACAGGCTGCTAGTCCATCATCACCGACTCCCTAACCGGCGGCGACTCAAATCTTTTTTGTTCCTGTAAGTTTGTTTTCAAGCTGCCGACTCCATCGTTTTGTTACGGTTCATACCGATTTTGATTTTGAATATCGAAATGGCCGACTCCATAGTTTTTTTTTGTGATTTTGAATATCAATTTTGGTTGAAAATGACCGATTATACTGTTTAGGGTTATGTGCACCGAAATGTAATGAGCTATACCCAATTTAATATTGTATGTAACAAACTGAACTTTCTTCGCTAAAATGCATTAAACTACCCAAAATTTACGTTTAATGCAATATGACCTTCTATTGAAGGTTTACCGGTCACTATAATTTTTTTCTTATTTTTTTCTATTTTTTATTATTTTATCTTCATTTATTATTATTATTATTATTATTATTATTATTATTATTATTATTATTATTAAGATTGAAGATTTGAAAGAATGTAGAAATAACAACCACCACATTCTCCATCCCCTTCAATCACCATCACCGCTTTAAACACCACCACCACCGCCTCTATCTTCAACCACCACCGCCACCCACTACAGCGCTACCACCACAACCACCGCCACCCATTCATTTTCATCTTCATCTCATTTCATCTTCATTA
>JAUEJL010092144.1:0-14104 GCA_032274825.1 Drosophyllum lusitanicum
TATTAAGTTAATCTGTATTGATTTGACTTTTTAAATAACCTTTATTTTGGAAGGTTTAGTTATTAAAATGGTATATACTATTGTTATTAACTTCACCAAATAATTGATTTATTTAATAGTTTCCATTTACTTCAATATTAAGAGTAAATTAGTAATTTTAATTTACTTAAAATTAAGAGATACAAAAGACTTAAATGTTTTATATAATAGTATAGATAATTTGATGACTTATAGATAATTTCTTCCAATTTCATTCAAATATTGAGACAAAATAGAGGGAGGATAATTAATTAGTGGGTAACTGAGATAAAGTTGACTTATTCCTTTAAGCATCTATCCTGCTTTCATTTTTTACTTAAAACTTTATCCATGACTATTTTTAGTCATTAAAGTAGGTATTATTCGTGCTCACTATTTTGACCCACTTTATAATTATTAATTTTTATTTGCTGTATGAAATTTCACTTGTGTTCCTAAACATTTGAGACCATTTTATCAACTAAACTTCTTATTTCAATTTCAATAATTTAAATCGGATACATTCAAATAATATACCGATCATGGTAAATGTCTTGGCTTATCTTGATGATGTTACATGTTGAATATGAAGTTTCACTTGTAGAGTTGTAGAATTTCGAATGTAAATTTAACAGCATAGAATTATCACATTTTGACAAGATGAGACGGCGGATAACATGGACCACGATATTCTCCCACACCAATACAACCAATTTGGTAATTCTTTCATTGTGTTAACCAAGGCACTTGTTCAACATGTTTTGAAGATTGATCATTTGCATATTAGGGTTGATTGTTGATTGTTGATTAACCAAATATGTTATCTTAAAACATAGTTAGTATGCTTTGAACATTATGCCTTCATTAAGTAGGTATTACTTGTATATTGATTCACAGTAATATAATCAAGATATCAACTTTCTTTACCATGCATTATATTTTTGTTTTCCTGTTTTTTATTTATTCTCTCATATGGAAATGGATCTTTTTGTGTTAAAAGTCTATCATATTAATTTATTGTTAAAAGCATACTGATTTGTGTTAAATTCGATTGTTAAACGCATATAAATCGGATTTTTTTTAAAAGATTAACGGTAAATTTGTGTGTTAAAAGAAAATGAATTTGTCTTGATATCCTGAAGAATGGTAGGAGTCCATCAAACTATTTTATTTGGCAATATGATATTCTTATAACCAATGGCTAGATGTAAATGTTCCTGACGGTGCTACAATTTACAACCGGACCCAAACCCACCTAAAAAAGAAATGAATCGTTTTCGTTTGAAGTCAGCGAAAATTTCAGCAACAGAAATTTCACATGTGATATATCATTGAAGACCTGATTCAACACCTTATGAGAGAAGGAAAAAAGAACCGGAAAAGAGGGGAGGGGGGGATACAAACAGGGATGTGATGAAGTTAAACTACAACATGAAAATGATTCAAAACACCTTTTAATTGTAATTTTTCATAACCAAAAGAAAAAAGAAAAAGAAAGATCCGACTAATGTACAAACTTTGACATACAACCCGATCTTGGCATTTCCGTCTTTTGCTTCAAAGTTGTGCACGTCTTCCATCAGAATTGAACCAGCGTGACGATCCGGGAGGTAAAGGTGGTGGCGGTGGTAGCCGCTGTCGCTGTGGTGGCGGTGGTGGTGGTAGTGGAGGTGGAGGTCTCATGTGTAAGGGTGGCTGAGAAGTAACTGCAGGCTGGAATGGGTGGTAAGAGAATGATGAGTGGGTGTCAGCTCGTGGTGGCGGAGGGATAGGAGGCCGGGGTGGAGGTGGCGGCGGAAGTGGAGGGTGTGAAGGTAAAGTCTGGAAGTTTAAAGTTGTAATTTGCGTCTGCTGTTGGTTGTTCAGCTGCGGTGGCTGCCATTCAGGCATATCATCATCGTCAAAAAGTTTGGTCTTTTTTGCCGACTGCTTTAAAGAACCATTATTCTTGTTTCCTTCTATAGCATTCACAATTGCAGGAGGTTGGGTTACACAGGTATCATGATTATCTAACTTTTTTTTACTGTTCCCAGAAATCGGAGGATTTGGAGGCTTGTTAACTAGAGTTGACTTTACACACGCGACACCGAAGTCAAACTCGGGAAGATCATCATCTTCAAAAGGCCTTTTTCCCACCAAATTACAAGGGTCGCAACTGATGGAGTTCTGCAACGGACTAGAACTAGATGAAGAACCACCCCCATTGTGTTCAACCTCAACAGATGTGGTGGTCAATGGTAAAGTCAAAGGCTCGTCATGCTGAGTAGATTCTGGTGGTGGATTTGCAGGGGAGAATTTCTTTTCGACACCTTGTTTTAAGGAAAAACCAGGTGGTGAATTTTGAGTGTCGATTAAACTTGGGCTACTTTTACCATCCGATGTATTCCCGACAGGATTTAAAGGTCGGTTTTTACGCCACACAACACAACCAATCATTGAATCAGCCTTGTCATCAATGACTGACATGCCTTTAAAAAAACCATATTTTGCTAAAATTGTGATTATTGGATCACTACGAGGACATATGTAAAGATCTATACCCGGACAAAGTTGTGCAAATCCAACCCTAGAACTTTTTTTGTATCCTTTCGCTACCTGAAATATATGACAATGAATAACAAAAAGAAAAAATAGCCATGAGCATTTTTGCCATTTAATTATGTTATGCATTACTTAACGTACGCTTACCTCTTTCATACCATTGAGCCCAATGTTAGAAGATTCCTCATTCCAGCATATTGAAGTTACCTGAAGATTATTTACATGTAAATGTTTAGAACAACGGAGATAAATGAGCAGAAGATGTGTTTTAAAAATCAAGGCCTTGAGGTTCTTCGAGTTAATTTTATTAAAGTTACCAATCAAGGTGACAGTCAATAAGTAAGGGTTTAGCCAGCCAACGACATGTGCCTTTGGGGGCTTGCTTGGCTAGATAGATAATCTCTTCAGTTGTGCAATCTAAACTAACTGTTTTATCAAAAAGAGCTATAATTAAAATTTTGACTCCCAAATCTTTCTGGTGATCTTCGTGATGTCAGGACATTGTGATAGGGATGAACATATAATTTTGGAAAGTGCTGTTCAACCACGATCCATAGGATTATCTAAGTTTAATCATTGCCACTCTTCCCAACTCTGTCAATTTCTTTTACAAACCTGACGTGTCTTGAAAAGTACTAAAAGTAACACATACCCTGATCTACCCGTTTCAACAAATAGACTAGTAACCTAAAGACGGTATAAGATTCAAATAGTATGCAATATTGCTTATCACGTTTTCAGACATCTACCACAAATTTTAACAGCTGATAATCCTCTCAACTCTGACACTAATGAGGCATTTAATGGCAGCTTCTAGATACCTCATGGTTTTTTCTTCCATCTAATTTTAATTTTGGGAAGAAGTTGAATTTTGGAATCAAAAGCCTGGATGACTCTTTACATATATCAAGTATCGAACTGAAAATAGGTTTGCTCGGATTTCTATAAGACTATAGTGCATTAAAATAAGTGTAGAGCAGAATACTAGGTCTTCCGAATAGCAGAGTTGGCCCCAAAGAAATCAATAGGAACAACAGAATTAGAGCCAGAGTGAGACCCATTGAAATTTGGATGTTCAGGTGGTCCAATGTTGATATTGCTAATTCTTGAAATTGTAAATAAATAGAACTTAATTTTTGAATTCTTGAATTTGATACTGTGAATTTGAATTTGATACTGTGATGCAAATAATTTCATATAAATTAGCATAAACAGTTGGTTATCTGGAAAACATGCAAACCATGGACAGAGGTCGGTTAGGTAAGGCATAGCACTTGGTACCATACCGATGGATCTATTAAATAACCCAAGGATTATAAAAATTACAGAAAGAGACATTTATCACAGAACCTGTCCCTTTTTAGAGTTTATGAGCTGATCTTTAAATTAAGTTCAGGTAATTTCAGTTATTGTAGAAGGCTGTGCATGTCTATAACAAAATCTCTTAGAGGGTAATTTGTGTAATTTACGCTACCAATCATGGAATTTAGAAGTTACAAATGCAGACATATTAAACTCACTTAAGATTTTTTATATAATTAAATAATTATATAAAAAATTGAAGATTAAATCATAGGCCTGAAACCAAGGGTAAGGAACAAGCACATCCTGATTTTCATTTAGCAAAGTGAAACCTCCATAGAACAATATAAATAGCTTGTCTTCATAATCGTTGGCCTAAGGAGTTATTTAGCTACGTATAGTATTGCATTATAAGTGAATCACATAAATTTAGCAATACAAGTACCTAAATACATGTAAAATTAATATATTACCATTAATCCGCGATTCCGTGAGCGAGGAAGATCTTGAACATATTTTTCAAAAGCCTCTAATCTTACTTTTCCTTTAACTTCTATGAATTCAGGCCACTTGTTACCAAGCAATTTCTCACCACTACAAAGAAACAATTATGCATAAGAGACCCCAGAAAATCCGACTCCAAAACTATTGACATTTATAGCTTCATATACATTCGCTTAGCGTCTCAATTAAGTTGATATTTGATCCTATATTATGTTCAAACACATTTAAACAGAACACCAGTTGTCCACAACATTGATATTACACGTAAAACTGTAACAAAATTGATGGTAGAAAGCTAAACGTGAGCTGACAACCTTTTAAAGAAGGCGACCGCCGATAAGGTGACAGAAGAACTTAGTTGAATAGATCCCTCCCACAGCTTTTCAGTAGCTGCCTTTTCAGAAGACGGCTTCTTTTCATCAGGACTTATTTTTTCTTGATTATCTCTAGAAATAGAAGATCTATCTTCTATCGAAGAAGCTATCTCTACATTTGGAATATTATTTGTACTTCCATTAGGTTGAACAGAACTCTGCTTTAAGATCTCAACAAGTCTTAGGTATTCAGGAGTTCCTACTTCCAGTGGCGTTTTCATGGGACCATAATTGGCAGAGAGAAATTTTATCAACTCTTGCATATGAGAATCAACTAAAGCTTGTTCTCCATGTGCTTCAATTTGGCTACAAACATTATCTCTTGGTTTACAAGTTTCCTCAATTCCATTTCCACTGGGATTTGCAAGGAAGGGTGGTCGAGTTTCTGAGAGATGATTATGCTGATGGAACTCATTGTCAAACTGATGCCTGGAGTGCACTGTTTGTATAGACGTTGGTTGATTGATAGGCGATTGAAACCTACCATCTTGTAAGTTTGATTTTTGAGGAATGGGACAACCGTATGTTGGCCCAGATGAAGTCAAAGCTCCCACATGAGTAGTACTAGTACCTTGAATTACTTTTGGAAAAGTTGAGTGAACCGGTAGGTTGATACCATGTTTCTCTTCCCAATTATCTTTCAACATAACCCCAATTATGAAAATGTGAAATCAATCAAGTTGATTTTTAATTTGACTTGGTAACTGAAAGAAACAAACATACTTACTTAATGAAGCCAGCTAATTAATATCCATCACTATAACAATATAAAAGCACAAAAGAAGGTTTCTACTTACTAGTCAAAGACTTCTGTGTAATAATGAAACTATGTGTCAAAGACTTCTACGAAAATATATAGTTTTTAATCATTTAAATTCATAATTCCAAGATAGGTAACAAACACATTAATGAATCAGACATTATCAAACTATTTACAAGTTCATTTGGTATATTTGTACACTAACCAAAATAATAAAATCATAAACATATATGTTACAACTAAACCGGTATTTAATTGTCAGGAAGCCGAAAGCAATAACAAATAACAAAAAGCCTTTATCCTGTGCTAGTTAGAGTTGGCAACTTAATTGGAACTAAGGTGCCATGTTTCATCAATTTTACATTTGCCAATTTGAGTGAAAAAGTATAATGAAGTTCCCCAGACTAGTATGTCCAGAGAATATAGTAACTCAGAAATGCCTAATAACCCAACCATAATTTCTGAAATTCAAGGCATAAGAAAGAGCTTGCAACTATCTGGTTTGAGATATAAGCAATGACGAAATACAGGGCATTATCAAAGTTTTATTGTGAGCATATTCGATGGACAGCGAAGAACAAGGCATCATCATAATGTTTGCATGGCACTTCTCTAATTTGGCATCTAATCAGTTGCACCTTCCCAGCTAAATACACACTGTATATTTTATTTTTGTCCCAATTAAATAACAAATGCTTCTTTGATTCTTGTACCAAATAAGGTACCCCATTTCTTATTTTAAATTACTTAGATTTAGTTTCTCTGTTTGTGCTTTCTTTATCTCAAATAAAGTAGTTAATCAGGGTTTTTTTTTTTTTTTTTGAATCTATTTTTCAGGTCTCAAATTGTACTCGAGGTTACTGGAATTATCAATAGTATTTGACTTTTGATAGGATTAATCATAGATGGAAAATTTTTAAAAATAATATTTAAAAACATCCTTATCAAGCATAACCCATGCCCTTCAAAATACTTTTTTTCATGAGCCATAGATTACTCAAGCTTGATTAATTTAGTTCACTGTACAAGTATGTTGACCTAGACACATACTTGCTATTGCTTTGACTAGCAGACGTATCACATGGAGAAAAATTACCAATCTCTCACCAATGTCATACTTTAAGTGGCAAATGCCCACAAAAAGTTTTTAATGGATAAAAGAACAAACATTCATATACTCACCAGTCACCACAGTATATAGATGGAATCTAAGATAGTCAACATAGCAAATGCCACTTGTTTAGAGCCACTCGATTTTTAATCTATCCTCCTCTAATGGCATTTAACATCCAAAAAACTGCCAAACTAAATGCATCTCAAGCCAAAATATTTGTTACCTCAAATTTTATATCCCTTATTTTGATATTGAATTCTTTATTTTTGATAGTGCTATCAGGCAAGCCAAGCCTCCTCAAACCTAATGATGGATGGTTTCAACATCAGACTCTCTAGTTTGGACATATATAAGCTATAAATGACCGCTATTTCTAAGGCATGGTTAAGATGGAACCTAATATAGTAATATTTCTTTTTCATTGGTTTAACAGAGTCAGTGTATAAGCTTGAGGTCTTTATTAGTAGAGTTCAAGCAACTTGTAAAGTGCATTTAAGCTCATTTTATGCATGACAAAATAAAGGGCCTTTACATTATATTTATGGATCATGAAATGAAATTTCTTTGAAAAGTAGTGCTCAAGCTTAAATTTAGACTCAGGTAGATTGATAAAAATGTCAAGTATATTTATAACCTTTGAGTTTTTCCTCAACCAAACTCAACTTGGAAATTCTTGTTCTTTTTTAATCTAAAGCAAATCCAAATGGTGAACTCAAAAAAGTATGTGAAATCCAATCCCCTTGCTCCTAGGTAAGTAGGTTCTAGTCAGCTTGTGTAGAAGTATAGAGCCCTATATAGTATATAAAAAATGGTTAAAAACATTACCAAACAATAAATATGAATCAGAAACCATAATTGTCAAGCAAAACTGCGTGTTCGAATAATTTCCATTAAAAACAACTCCTCTTCCCTCAAAAAACTGCACTCTCCTTTACATTCTGCTTTAATTTTCACTTGTCTCTAACTTTTTCTAACAGGGAAATATGAAAAATAACTAAATCAAAGTCATGATCATGCATTTCCCTTCCATGATTCTCTTTGGCACTTGACTTATGACAACTTTATAAAAACTTCAGATTTAGTGGTAAAGGATTGTGTCTTTCAATTATAAGTTGATAATGTTGGTTCTTGCAATTGCTGTTTTAACCTAATCTCTGACTGGCCATGCAAAATGGGTGCATGAAATTCTTGCTCATGAAACTTGTTGGCTTTGAGTTAACTTTTGATGGGTAGTGGGTATAGGTCTGGTGATCCAATGCTAAACTGTTTCTGTCATGACTAAAGTTCGTTCCCATATATTCTTTACTCTTGTTCATAAACCAGATTAATTTCAGTTGTGTATTTATTTCAAGTGAGCCAATTAGAACTTACAATCAAATCTTTCCATATGATATTTAGTTTATAAAATTAGATTTTTCTTTTTGGTATGTAAAAATGATCAATGTCTTGTCAACTTCATCAGCTTCCACAAGGATCCCTCTTTAAAATGAAGGTGAAATGTTCAATTGTGCTTGTTACGCTACCAGAAAGCTTGTTGTACTCGACTTTAAACAAAAGAAGCATCCTTTATGTTAAAAGTATACGTCTTTTAAATATATATTGTTAATCCTCAGACCTTAGAGCAAGTTCATAATGGCATTGATAGTAGGGGCGTGTATGGGTATTGTTTCCTTCGGTTATTAGCCATGTATTTCCATAATCGACCAACTTGACTTATAAACAGTTTGGTAATTGGTTATAAAAGGCAAGTCAGTTATGATGTTCGGTTAAATCATTTAACCGCCAATTATATGGGCCTGCAGTTTTGGCCCAAGAAGAATGATGAAAAGAATAATTTTTTATCTCAGCAGCCAACAGAAATATTCCTCTGAAATGACATTGTATGTGATAGAGCATTAATTTTGCAGAACCATGTTTATGTAAGTAGCAATAAAAAGATTCATACAACCATGAACATTTAGCAAAAGCAATATTTTCAGTTTTGTTACTTTTTTGGGCATTCTCACATTTTCGCGAGCAGGTAATGTTTATAGGATGTTAACAAGTAACTAACAAAAAAAGGTAGATAAATCACAAAGACATTTAATAAAAAGTAAAAACATCCAAGGCTTCAGACACCAAAGTATTGTATGAGAAAGAGCAATAATTTTGTACTACCACGTTTGTGTAACTAGCAAGAAAAAGATGGCATACAACCAACAAAAAGTTTTGGTAAAAATAATATTTCAATTTGTTACTTTGTTTGGCATTCTCATATCTTCAACAGCTAATTTTTATAGAAGAGTTAATTACATAATTGGTCCCGTGGTTGTCACGGAATTTCACTTTTAGTTATTTAACTTTAAAAATTATGAAAATAGTCACCGTGGTTGTCACTTTGTTTCACTTTTGTTCCTTTACACTAACTTTAGTAAAGTTTGACCGTTAGTCCAAGGGTATTTTGGTCAATTTCCTATTTATCCTTATTACCAAACACACATTCAAATTCATTCTTTGCTTCTTCCTTTTATCCCCAGTAGCACTAGAAAGCTTCGATCTGGGTCTAGTGATTCGAATCGGAAGAGCGGTCATCGGAGATCGTATTCAACTGGAGCTCCGTTGATATATTCGGGTAGTGGAACGACTTACTTTATTGGAAGTAGTACTAACAGCACTAGCAGCACCACCATTACCACCAACAACGGCGGAAGCGTCAGTGGCAATGGCCTTGGTGGCAAACTGGCAATGTAGATTCAGTGAATTCTCTGAACTTAAACTTATACCCAACTGGAAACATTAGCAGATTTGTGTAACTGGTAAAATCCTTAAATCCAATATGAATTCACGTAATTCCACAACTCGAACCGAGAAATTGGGCTTGGGTATGGGTACCGAGAATTACGGCCATGGAGGGATAATTAAAGGTGGGGAAAATCAGTCGAATCAAATGGGAAAATGTGGATAATTGTAAAGAAAGCAATGATAAACCATGTTGTAGAAGTGAAAAATGTGTTTGGTAACAAGGCTAAAAGAAAAGGTTGTTTGTAAACAATCATAATAGGTAAAGTGTGTTTGGTAACAAGGATAAATAGAAAATTGATCAAAATACCTTTTGAATAACGGTCAAACTTAACTGAAGATTGTGTAAAGGACCAAAAGTGAAACAATGTGACAACCACAATGACTGTTTTCGTAATTTTTAAGGTTGAAGGACTAAAGTGAAATTCCCTGACAACCACTGGCACATTTATGTAATTAACTACTTATAGAATGTTAGCAAGTAACTAGCAATAAAAAGATTACATACAACCACAAAGACATCTAGCAAAAACAAAGAGTCCCAGGCTTCAGCGAACAAAATAAATTAAGATTTGATCTCTAGCTTGAATAAGATTAGTATAGCATCTAATTTTAAGTGAAGAGGTATTAATTTCTACGTTTTTTTGTATGTGGACATATTCACAGCAACTTGTTCCTTTAGGAAAGTTAGTAACAACAAATGTTTTAAAAAAAGCTGTTGTTTGGGTGGATAGAACAGATTTGCAGCCCCCAAACAATTTGATTTAGGGGTTTCTATAATTTATTTTCTTTGCTCTTAAAATACTTTGGTGCCTTGCTTTAACTAAATGTCTTTGTAGTTGCATGTAATCCTTTTATTGCTAGTTACTTGTAACATTCAGTAAAAATAGCAGTTCAAGAAAATGTGAGAAGTAATGAATTGGAATATTGGTTTTGCCAAATGTTTTTGTGATTGTATGCAATCTTTTTATTGCAGTTTTGTATGATGCAGAGTCAGATTTTTGTTCCGATTCAAGTTAACAGATTTGCCGATTCATACAGGACAAAGATGGATGAACGGATATAGTTTTATATTGAAAAGGATGTGAAGGTTCAGAGGAAGGTAACAGTTTAATGTTGTGATAAGCTTAGCCCCTTGTGATGCTGTTTTCATTAAGCTTTGCCGATTCATACAGATTTGCAAATTCATACAGCAGGTGGGTTAGTTATCACATGCAGGAAAAAAGAGAATGTTGGATGGAGAGAAAGTGGAATCTTGCGTCTTCATTAAGCTTTTAAGATCAAGTTGGTTAGTGTGATGCTGTTTAACTTGCCCCTTAAATTCTGCAACATGTGTAATTGTGGTGTGGTAGATGGCCAAATGGGCCTGTAATGCATGGACTGATTGTAATTTATTTTGGGGATAAATGGACAACTATGCTGTTCAAATAAATAACTAAATCAGCCCTCTCACATACAATATTGTTATTGAGGAATGTTACTATTAGTCTGGTGAAATTTTTAAGGGGAGTTTAGTTATGACATTGGCCGGAATTGGGATTGCGAATTCAGTGATAGCATTCCTTGGTTGAAAGAATGGCTAGAGTGGAATTTGACTCATTTCTTGAATTCCCTCACCTGTGGCATTTGACAAATCCTCCCAATTTGTAATGGAATTATATGAATTCCTATGGATTTCGACTTCCGCGGATTCTACCCCACCTTGTTGACAGTTCATTGAAGAATCCTTCTATCATCCTTATCAAGTTATACAATTCTCCCGCCGACAACCACCTCTCCTCTTTAAAAATTGTTCTTCGGCAATCAACCGACATCAAAGCACCGTCATTGAAAAATCAAAAACAGAAATCGGATCGTTCTCCATCTCTGGTTAACAAAAATCAGAAATCAAAATCACAACCATCAAGTTTGTTCTTTTGGTTTCAATTTTGGTTCTTCGTCAAACTTAGAAATCAAAATCACCACCACTAAAGCATCACCATCATCAAAATCAGGAATCGAATTGCTCTCCATCTTTTGGTCCACAAAGCAAGACCTTTAGTTTTTTGTTCTCCAACAACGCCGAGTTTTTGTCAATGTTGCAAAAGTCGGACTAGGCGACCGACTAGTCACTAGGCGGCAATTAACCTTAGCGAATTAGACCTACTCGGATGGATTCCTCGGCGTCAGTACTCGGTCAACGTCGGACCTAGTCGGCCTAGGCAGTAACAAAATCAACTTTGTTTTTTTCGGTATTAAATCACATTTTAGACTTTTAGGTCAAAAGCGACCCAAAATCTTTGCGTTGCGCCATTTCTCTGCTTTGTTCTCGTATCACAGCCATTGATTTCTTCTTCGGTTCTTCCACGTCAAGATTCAAGAACGAGATTTCTAATTTCTTGTGGACTTGTGGTTCAATTTCTGTTCTTCCTTCTTCCTCACGAATACAGCCTTACAGGTAAATACGTAACCATCGATTTTTGTTCTTCCTTCTTCATTGATTGTGTTGTGGACTTGTAATGATTTTCGACTGTTGATTGTGTTATGTGTATCAATATGGACCTAGGGGTCAACCTCCAACTAGATATGAGATGGGAGATGCTTATCTTAAAAAGGAGGTTGAGAGGACAACAGACTTGTTGAAACGATACGAAGAAGATTGGAAGTTAAATGGATGCTCTATTATGACGGATGCATAGTCCGATAGAAAAAGAAGCATCATCATGAACTTATGTGTGAATTCAAAGTTAGGGACCATTTTCTTGTCTTACAAAGAATGTTCCGATGAAGCTCACACAAGTGAGCACATTTTTCAATATGTTGATAGTTGCATCGAAGAAGTTGGTTCTGAAAATGTAGTTCAAGTTGTGACCAATAATGCCTCTAACAATATGGGTGCGGCGAAGTTGTTGAAGGTGAAGAGGCAAACAATCTTGTCTTTGTTCAATTTAATGCAAACTTGATGGAGAAGAACAAAAAAAGAAAGGCGAGAGGTGTTGATGTACTTCTAGCGAATGATGCAGATGGGGCTCAAGATTGGATTGTTGAAAGAGATGTAGATGAAGTTGAGCCTGGACTAGCTTGGGAGACGGTTGCTGAAGCAACGGGTGCACATGAATATTTAACACCTCGAAGAAGCGCTAGATCGAGAGAACCGAGTTCAAATCATGGAACAATATAGATAAGATGATGAGTGGCGAGGACGTAGATGAAATTTGTGATTGAACTAGTATTTTAACTCTTGAACAATGTATTAGTGTTTCTAAACACATGTTTTGGGTCTATGAACAATTATGTTTATATTTGAGTTTTTATTAACATGTAGTTTATATAATTTTAAAATTTAATTATAAAAAGCTCCAATCCGAGTAATCCCCGCCTAGGCCAAGTAATTGCTACTCCCCGCCGACCGCCCGGCTCCCGCCTAGCGAGTTCTACAACATTGGTTTTTGTTCGTAGCTTATAGACCTAAAACGGTTCACAAAGAGAGACCCCAGAGCTATTAGTTTCATTTATTCGTCTTTTTTGTTTCATTGATTTGATTTTTTGGTTTCATGATTTGGTTTTTTTAGTTTCACTGATTTGGTTCATACGATCTTTGATCTCGATTAGGTTCATTAATTTGTTCTTGGCTTAACCGATGACGGTTCACAAATGGTTTTCTATTGAAACGATCTTTGATCTCCATTAGGTTCATTAATTTGTTCTTGGCTTAACCGATGACAATTCACAAATGGTTTTCTATTGAAAAATCCTTCCAACGACTTACGGCGTTTCGTTGTTCAGAAATCTTTGATTTGGATTCTTGTAATATAATAATTGATATTGCTTTTTTTTCGATTATGGTTCAGATGACTTTTTACTTCGACTCCAATTGTTGTATTTTTCATTCATTTCTTTTTGCTTAGATTCCAAGTCTCGTTTGAACCGAACAAGGTAAAGTTTTTCATAGATTCCAGTTCAATCAATTATGATTCCAACCAAGTCGAAATATATAGTCAAATTCCAATTTCTTGCGTTTCATTCTGCGAGCCGAACAGGGCCTTAAGATGTAAAAAGGGAACTAAAAAAGTTAGCCCTTTGATTATTTATGGTGGGCTGAAACTACTGGCCCATATAATCGGCGGTTAATTGATTAACCAAATATCATACCCGACCTGGCTTTTATGGTTAAAAGACCAAAAAAGTTCTTAAAACTGAAATTGATCGGTTATGAAAATACATTAACCAATAGTCAACTATAGGCAAGGTTGTAAAAGTCGCTAGACGGAGGTTGACTACCTTCAAGCGATTAATTGGTCTAGGCAGGGCCGTCTAAGGGGCGGGTTGGCCCATGGCTAGATAGGGCCCACAGTTAGTATAGTCTCCTTTATATAAATCAACAGCGGTTAATTGATTAACCAAGAACTATTTTTCGTACGAGAACTGTGAGAACCAATCTTGGCCCTTGATTAAAATAAATCAATGGCTAATAATATTGGCGGCTAATGATTGGCTCATTAATGACTAATGATTAGCTCATTAATGACACATTAATGAGGGGTATTTTGGGCGAATTAAGTCTCGCAAATTGATGACGGCTTACCCAGACGCAATTCACGGTTGGGAAAAATATATAAATGACCAAAATACCCCTATTAATGTGTCGTTAATGATGTTACAAATAGTTCTCGCAGTTCTCGTACGAAAAACAGTTCTCGGTTGAACTTTTCCATTTATATATATATATATATA
>JAUEJL010092155.1:0-14104 GCA_032274825.1 Drosophyllum lusitanicum
GAATACAAACTTAAGCTTTTTAAATTTAGATGCACACACTAATACTTTTAATATAATTCTTATTGATATGAATCAAAAATTACATGTACAAAGAAGCGGAAATTCCAAATACAATAAAAGGTGGCAAGTACAATGTCTAACACATAGACAAGCTTCTTTAAAACAACTAATGTTTAAGTGGTCCAACACATGAACAAGTTTTACTACACTTTGCTAACTCTAAAACTTGCTCTAGCTTAAAAGCTTGAAGCTTGTTCTTCGAGAAATGTTTTGCAGTGCGTGTAGCTTGTATCATATGTCTTGCAAGTTGAGAATGCAAGGATATATATAGAAGATCGGCAGTAGGTTGGAAGGAGTGTTGGGAGACAAGATGGTAGAGAGAAAATAATATTTTAATCATAAAGTAAGTGGGTGAAAAAGTAACATTACTTTAATCAGGTTTGAATAAAGTAATGGAACTTTTTCTGAAAAAGTGCAACCCACTAACAACATAATAATATTATTTACCACACATTTTTGTCTTGTAACTTTAAACTTCTATTTCCATGCTTGTAATTTAATCAACCGCCATGTTTCTTCAGATTTGACCTTACCAAATATGTAGTTGTCAGCCATACTTTAGCAATTACAAATCTTCAAGATCTTTTCTTCGAAAATAACTTTATCCTTTTCCAGAGGATAAGTTTTATCCTTTTTGTCTCACTTAATGGTACAAAAAGTGCAAGTACTTTTTCCATAAAATATCTAAGGTATAATAGAACAATACATATTCTACCTTTGACATAAAACAGTTACATTACAAAAGTAGAATATACTAAAGAATAGTTAGAACCTTAAATCATGACTCAACTAATCAAAATGTACTAAACTAACAAAAGTGAACTCAACCTACGTGTTGATTACTCAGTTGATAACAAGGTGCTAAGCTGATAGCATAGTGCTCAACTGATCAAACTGTTAAAGCTAAATAAAACATAAGCTTATCAATCTAGATGATCAGTTGATCAGAGTAGTTCAAGTGATCATTCAAAGTGATGAGTTTATCAAAACGAGACTAAGCATTGAAAGGTATTACTTAGCTGATGACTTTCAAAGTGATGGTTATCTCCCCAACAATCTCCCCCTATTTGATGATGAAAAAACCTATTCTATTTAAGAATCAGTTTGTCTTCGAATTTTACACAAGAGATAAAACTTATAAGTTCTTTTTGGCACATATCTCTTTGTTTTTTGTTGCTCTTTTATTTTGAACCTTGTTCTATTTTTGGTTTCTTTTCAGGTGTTCCCTTTTGTTCTGTTTTTGAAATTATTTTTCTTTGTTGTACCATTTTGTTCTATTTTTGTGGTATCTTTCTATCCTTTTTCTATATATCAGGATCGCGATCAAAGGCCCGGTTGCGACGCGACACTTACCCGTCGCGGCGCGAACCCCCTGTTTTCAGTTGCCTATTCAAACACAACTCCAGAACGAATTTGGGGTTAACCACCCCTCATATTCCACCCATATTATGGTATTCAAGTTCCGGAAACGTCCCAGAAGCTGTGGAGCACAAATTAGGAGGATTTAGGCTTGGAGATTGAAGATTGTGGCTTGTTTAGCTTTGATTTCTATGGTTCTATCATTCTACTCTATTCTTAATGTTATTTCATGATTTTTAGATTGTTAGAATATTAGTTCTAGACTAGATTTCTCTTTGTTCCTCCCTAGAGGAGATGATTTCTTGTATAGTTGATTAATTCATGTTTAAAGGATACAATTTATTATGTATTTGTCTTGCAAGTTTTATCAAACATCCATGCGTATTTTTGTTTATGTTTTTTAATGTCTATAATCTGAGTTTTCACGAACCGGAAGACCAATCCGTTCGTGTGGCTTTAACCATGATTAATTAGAACCAATAATTGATCTTGAGTAGTGGTAGAACAAACCCTAGGCTTAGGCATAAAAAGATGGAAACTTTAATGTGTGTGATTGACACATGATGACCTTTGTGTGTTAATTTAGTGATATATTAATCTAAATAATCATTAAAGATGAAATCTTGTTTGATACGAACTAAACACGGTTAATTGTGCTTTTTGTTGATTTCTGGACCATATGATTAAAAATTAAACATAATTACAAGATTAAGAATTCGGACCAAGAATCTAATCACTTTAGAAATCGGTACATAATGAACTGGTAGTCCATTGCACTTATTTAATTAAATTAATCAACTTGAAAAGAAAGAATCGAATTTAGGGAGGACACATCTTCATTCAATAGTTTAATCCAATCAATTTTAGTGTTTTGCAATCTCTTTGGTTTGTTTTTGCAATTTATTAGTGTTAGTAGTTGATTTTAAATAATAAAGTTTGAATCTTGCTTCATAAATCTTACAAATCCCCAATTTAGTTTAATTGTCGTTACTTAGTTATTAATTGTCTTTTTATTGGTTTAATTAGTTTAATTAGTTAATTCTAGATTAATTTGGTAAAATCAGTTTAGCACCCGTTCCCCTAGTGTTCGACACCCGACTTACTAACTATAATACGAAACAATTAGGTTCACTTGCCTATTCGTGCTGTTTTTGGTAAATAATTCAATAAAAATATAAATTTAAAACTAGTACGTAAAACGCACATCATGAGTCGTTTAAACGCACATAAGGAGCGACTCCGTTGTCAAAACGATAACACATCGACCCAGCTCTTGTTGACACAAGAGGAATGGCAATCAAGGAGCAAGGTTGACTTGCCTATTCGTGCTGTTTTTGGTAAATAATTCAATATAAATATAAATTTAAAACTAGTACGTAAAACGCACATCATGAGTCGATTAAAGGCACATAAGGAGCGACTCCGTTGTCAAAACGATAACACATCGACCCAACTCTTGTTGACACAAGAGGAATGGCAATCAAGGAGCAAGAAGAATGAAGGAGAATCATCGGGTAGTAGAGCCCAGTTGAGAGAATTCAGTTCATCTCGAGGTCGTCGTAGAGGTCGTGGACGGTCCAGAGGTGGCAGAAGAGGAGGAAGACACAACAACAACTTCGAGCTAAACCGTGATCAAAGTCGTGGATTCGGTAGTGGTCGTGATCGTAGCAAAGTTCAATGCTACAATTGCGATAGGTATGGACATTACGCATCCGAGTGTCGAAAGCCGAAACGAGAACGGAATCAATAAGAAGCAAATCTGTCCCAAACTCGTGAGGATGAGCCGACACTTTTGATGACCGAAACCTTTCGAGTTGGAGCCAATCTAGTGCTGTCAAATGAAGAACATGCAAACCCAATGTTACATTCGAAGTTGGATAACCAAAAAAACACCAATTTGTGGTACTTGGACAATGGGGCGAGTAATCATATGACTGGACAGAAGTTGAAGTTCAAGGAACTAGACACTAGTGCGAAAGGAAGGGTGAAATTTGATGATGGATCTACGATTTTCATAGAAGGCAAAGGATATGTTCTTTTTAAGTGCAAAAATGGAGAACAAAGGTTACTGCAAGAAGTCTATTTCATACCAAAGTTGTGTAACAATATCATTAGCCTGGGACAACTCTCTGAAACCGGTCACCGTATTGTTATAGATGGATCCTTATTACAAGTTTTTGACGAAGAAGGAAGCCTACTTATAAAATCAAGCAGAGCAGCTAACAGGTTGTACAAGGTGATTTTGGATGAAACACAACCTGTGTGTTTGATGGCTAAGATGGATGATGAAGCTTGGATATGGCAGCACGAATGGGTCATGTGAATTTTGGCTCTCTAGAAACTATGGCGGTGAAAGGCATGGTGTATGGTCTCCCGAGAATCTCTCATCCAAATCAGCTCTGTGATGGTTGTCTTGTTGGTAAACAAACTCGAAACTCATTTCCTACTCAGTCTCTTAGCAAATCTAAAGGCGTGTTGCAACTTGTACATGCTGACCTTTGTGGTCCAATTTCACCTGTAACTAATGGTGGAAATAAATATTTTTTGTTGTTGGTCGATGACTTCAGCCATGCTGTGGGTGTATTTCTTGAAAAACAAAAGCGAGAGCCTGGATGCTTTCAAGAATTTTAGAATGATGATTGAGAACCAGGTAAGTAAAAGGATTAAAACACTACGAACTGATCGTGGAGGTGAGTTCATGTCACGGGACTTCGCAGATTATTGTGAAAGGGATGGGATTACGAGACAATACACCGAACCATATAGTCCCCAGCAAAATGGGGTAGTGGAGCGAAGAAACCAAACCGTAGTTGAGATGGCCCGAAGCATGCTCAAGGGTAATCGGTTACCATTGGAATTTTGGGGAGAAGCAGTAAGACATGCGGTTTATCTTCTTAATCGTCTTCCAACTAAAGCATTGTAAGACCTGACACCATTTGAAGCTTGGTCAGGTAAAAAACCGAACCTTGAGCATATTAAAATTTTTGGTTGTGTTGCCCATGTGAAGGTACCCAAACCATATATTCACAAACTGGATGATCGTAGCCAATTGATGATTCATTTGGGGTTAGAACCGGGCACGAAAGCTTACCGTTTGTATAACCCTAAAACCGAGAAGCTTCACGTTAGTAGGGACGTGAAATTTGAAGAGCACCGAAGCTGGGACTGGTCAAAAGATTCTGACAGCAAGGACCGAGTTGCAACATTCTCATAACACTCCTTTATCTCCTTCCTTTGATGTTGCACAGGTGGATTTGGGGGCTGCTGATCATGTTTCAAGTTATGAAACTGAAGAAAGTAGATTTTCAGCTCAACAACTTGGTGACTCCCCAACGAGTGTTTCTAGTAGCATTGGGCCTGCAGGGTATAGACCTCTCATTGATGTCTATGAACGGGCTGAAATAGTAGCCCTCGAAGGTGATGAATTAAATTTCATTGATGAGGATGAGCCCTTAAATTATGCTCAAGCAAAGGGTAAAAAGGAATGGGAAGAAGCAATGATAACAGAGTTAGATTCAATTGAAAGAAACCGTACCTGGAAACTCACTGATCTATCTAGTGGACACAAAGCAATTGGCTTAAAATGGGTATTTAATCTGAAGAAGAATTCAAAGGGTGAAGTAATCAAGCATAAAGCACGTCTCGTCGCGAAGGGTTATGTTCAAAAATACGGGGTCGATTACGAAGAAGTGTTTGCTCCTGTAGCTCGTATGGAAACGATAAGGCTGCTACTAGCAATTGCAGCGACGAAGAAGTGGGAAGTTCATCATCTTGATGTTAAGTCTGCGTTTCTCAACGGAGAACTCGAGGAAGAAGTCTATGTAACCCAACCCGAGGGGTTCGTCAACAAGGATCAACCATCAAAAGTGTATAAGCTCTACAAGGCACTCTACGCGCTCCGTCAAGCCCCGAGAGCTTGGAATATACGGCTGGACAGAAGCTTAAAGAGTCTCGGTTTTACTCGATGCCCTCAAGAACATGCCGTCTACACAAAGCATTCAGCTCAAGAAGTCGTGATTATCGGTGTGTATGTAGACGCTGGGATCGAGAGGTTTAAGGCTCAGATGAAGTGTGAATTTCAAATGAGTGATCTTGGGCTTCTCTCTTACTACCTTGGTATTGAAGTGGTACAATACAGTGAAAGGATTACAATAAATCAGTCCAACTATGCAAAGAAAATACTTGAGAAAATGGGAATGGATGACTGTAATCCAACAAAAATTCCAATGGAACCAAAGCTGCTGTTGAGTAAAGAAGGTGATGGGGATTTGGTGAACCCAACAGAGTACAAAAGTCTTGTTGGAAGTTTGAGATACTTGCTACACACACGACCCGACATTGCTTACGCCGTCGGGATTGTGAGCCCTTTTATGGAGCGACCAACTACCCAGCACTTTCAAGCTGTTAAACATATAGTTCGATACATTAAGGGGACCATGAATTATGGTTTGTGCTATACTTCAAAATTTGCAAGTGAAAGCTTGATGGGTTTCACCGATAGCAATTTGGCAGGTGATATAAATGACAGGAAAAGCACTAGTGGTATGGCATTTTACTTCAACAACAACCTGATATCGTGGTCCTCTCAAAAACAGAAAAGCGTTGCACTTTCGTCGTGTGAGGCTGAGTTCATTGCAGCTACGAGTGCAGCATGTCAAGGTGTTTGGCTACGGGGACTCTTTAGTCATCTGATGAAGAATCAGGCTCAACCAGTAGCTCTGTATGTAGACAACAAGTCAGCAATCTCGTTAATGAAAAACCCCGTTTTCCACGGGAGAAGCAAGCACATCGATACACGGTTCCATTTCATACGAGAATGTGTAGAGAAAGGGGAAATTGTTATCGAGTATATCCAGACTGAGGTGCAACGAGCTGATGTTCTAACTAAAGCCTTAGCAAGAGTCAAGTTTAATGACATGAAGAAGCTGTTAGGTGTGAAAGATTTGGAGGAAGCAGGTTTGGATTAAGGGGGAGTATTGGAATATTAATCCAACCTGTAGGTGTCTCAAATTAGTTGACTTTGATTTATTTAATTATGTTTGTTTTATGGCACGTTTATTTACTTTGTGATAGTCAAAGTAGTTGCTGTTTGTTTTCAAATTAGTGGCAGTAATGGCTGTATTTTAGGAGGTAGTTATGGAGGACATCTCATAGTGGAGTCTTGCTATTATTTTCTTATGTATTCTCTTTGAAGCTAATGAATTTTTGAGAAGTTTTACAGCCTCAAAAAACCCTTCTTCCTACCTGTTCGTTTTTTTCTTTCCTTCTTTACAAGCTTTCTGTTATTTTGCTTACAATCTCTTCAAACATCAAAATGGTTATTCAGGTAATGGGTGTTAATGTAGTGGTTTTTTGAACTGAAATATATGTATGTTGAGATTATGCAGTAGTCAAACATCAATTTCTTAGTTCACCATTAAATCTTAACCACTAAGATTGATGATGCTTTCTTATGAAATACTGTACCATAAACTAAAAATTAAACAAACATCATAATCCATCCATTTGTTTCAATTATTAGTGTACTAACCTAACAACAGATTAACAGTAATTTCCAATTACGAATCAAATGTAGAACACAGATCAAATGTAGAACACAGAAAAGTCCCAAACCATATTCGATAGCTCTTAAATTAAAACTTACAAAAACCTAATAATCGGTTTCTAAATAGAGCAAACTAGAACACATTATAAACCCTAATAATCGATTTCTAAATCACATCAACAAGTTAATTTTCAGATTCTTGGATGAGATGAAGGAAATCGATGGAAATATAGAAAAGAGATTGACAAAAACTAACATGTTCTTCTTCAACTGCTCAACAACCATATCCTTCTTCTTCTTCTTCGGTGTGTTTGTAGAGATTAGTGGGGTGAATTTGGCAACCGTATCCCTTCCCCTCAAGAATTTCGGAAGGATCATCATCATCTCCGCAAAATTGGTTCCCGCTTCTATCCACGATACATTCCATTTGATACGTAATTTGGTATTTAGATTAAATATTAAATATTTATCATTTTTCAATTTCCATGTCACCTTTTACTTTAAAAATTAAATTCTTTTTATTTACACATTTTATTAAAGAAGATTATGTGTAGTTAATACTTAATATTAGCTTTTTACCCATACATCTATGACACTTATAAACATGTGTAGGTATTTTTGATGCCACGTCATATCAAAAAAATCAATTTACAATATTGTTTATTTTATATACCTTCATATTTATAAATACATATTATGTGTTGGTATTATTTTGACAATTACCTACACATAAGATCACATTTTGAATTTGTGTAGGTAATTTACCCACACATTAATAGATTTTACCTTATGTGTGGGTAATTGAATTTAATATCAATCACAAATTTTAGAGGGAAAATTTCCCCCCAAATTAAAGTGTACGTAAAATGTATTAACCACACATAAAAATTGTTAAACACATTTAAAAAATGAAAATTTTAATTACCTACACATATTTATGTGTGACTAAATTATGTGTGAGTAAATACCCTAATTTCTTGTAGTGTTAAACAAAGTAGTAAAGGTAGATTAACATACCTATTCTCCCTTCTCTTCTTTCTTCAAATGCACAGCCCCAATTTCTTATAAAGACATTTTCATAATATAATTTATGCATTACTATTTTTATATTATAATATTCTATAATTAAAGTATTAATTAATTTAAAGGATATCGAACCTTGGGTGTTACATCGAGCCACTGAATTTCTGCTACTCTTCTAGTTACGTTAGCGACACCGAATCCATCTCGTTATGGTATTTTAGTTTTAGTTAATTATCGTATTATAGTGTTTTAGTTATTTTATCTCATAAGAGTTTAAGTTTTTAATTTTTAGTGTTGTAATATTTTAGTTTTAATAGAATGGAACTTTAGTTATTTAATTTTATTTAATTTGATGTGAAAATATTAATCTATTATATATTTTATAAATATTATGTGTTATAGAAAAATAAAAAAGAAATTTTTGCTGACTTAGCTTTAGTTATGAATGTTATCACTACGACTTTTTAATAACATTTTACTTATGCTTACGTGACGGCTAGTTATGAAAGTGATATCAATTATCACTACTAAAACTTTTACAAACATATTTATAACACCTTGGTTCTTAGACATTTGTTGACCAATTTACATGAAATTAAATCCTTTCTTAATTTCTTTATAACATCTTTCTTCAAAATTTATGAAAATGAATCCTAATGATCATAACACACCATTTTTTATAAAAAGAATTAACTAAGATACCCATTATATCACAAATAACAAAATTTGAACATAACATACAAAATACTCTAGTGATGACTCTTGAAACATCCATTAATAGTGCTTAAAACATATTCTTAATTACCGAGTATACAAATAGGGCATATTTAATGATTTCATGAGCCGTCAAATTTATTGGATCAAAGTTTTCTTGCGACATGAGAACTACACGGTGTACACACACATGACAAGTAGTTCGATTCGTTCACATCCATTTATATATTTATAATAACAATTTGACTTTTTTAACCTTGACAAATAATAGATATTCTCGAATACTCTCATTATCTCCTCTTGAACATGTTTCTTGAATTTTTAACAATATTTCTTTTTCGATTTAAAATTTTCAAACCATTATATAAATGAAAAAAACAAAAAAAATGTGTGGTATAAAAAAGGAAAACTAAACGACCTGTAAGATCTCAATTGTATCAAGTATCAACAGTAATTGAAGCAAATCACAAAATGAAGATGATGATCTTAGTATGAACGTGAGAGTAAATACCAAGAACATACACACTTTTAGTATAATTGAAATGCTTAAGGGAATTATGGTAGAGTTAAATTAGTTATATATCTATTAGGTATTTTCACAATCTACCATATACTTATAGAAAATACAACGAGAAGCAAAATTTTACAAAAATGATAAAATGGACACAACTTATTATCTAACATTCTCCCCCTTTGTGTTAATTCTACAAATAAAGCATGTAAACGAAAAATATCTTATTCACCGGAACAATTGATCTTGAGCATAAACACACAAAAATTGTTGAGGGAATCTTCGGTTATGGTATCCTTGTAACCATTCATCAAGCAAAAATATACTCCCTTTCAAATGTAGCTCTTCATCTTTAGCAATGACTTAAAACTTTTTCATTACCTTACTCCCCTTCAATTTTTCGAACATATAACTTCTTATGGTAGAATGATAATGAAAAACGATGTGGTTTTATGCAAATCTTCTCTTTAGAAAGTCTTATGAGATGTTTGACAGAATGAACCACAAATGGATATTTAAGCTCAGGCAAGGTGGAAAGACGTGCATTCATGTTAGCATTCGAGAATGGTCTTGTTTGACTAACACGCACAAAAGGACGAGCAATATGATGAGGTGTAGCACGAAAAACATAACCATAATTGTTTTGAAGAAGAGTTTCTTGTTTCGTTATTTCAAAAGTATATTTACTATCATTCCAAAGCTTTCTTTACCTTAGAGTTTGTTGACCCTGTTTATTAATTTCTTTGTGCAAGACTTGACTGTAGAATAATCATCCTTAGAGTATGTGGTTTCCGGATACACAATAATTTTTGATGATTCACCTGCATGGATTGTTACGGGAACCACCTTGATTTCTTTATCTTTGAAAGACTTACATTTTTTGACTTTTTCAGAATCAGAAGAAGTCGTGACATTTTCTTTCTGCACAATTTTATAAATCTTGTACCAAATTCTGAATTGTAAGCACAAACTGATTTCTTCAGTTTCAAAGTTTATGCTTTCTGAATGTGACTTGCTTTGAATATCCAATAATTTTTTCTCAAGATTCCTTATCTTGACACCTCTTCCAATCTCAAATTCATGATACCTGTTTTCTAATATGTGGAGTTTTTTAGTCGATTTAGAAAGTTGTAGAGTAAGTTTGGCATTTTCTTGTTTCAAATCATCTGCTCTCTTTTTATACCTATTGGCATAGTCTACATATAGAAGAAGATATGCACTCTTTTCTTCTCCATCCTTCTTTAATTTGATAACATATTCTTCTTTGGCACGAAGCATGATTGATACTTGATAGTGGATCTTTGAGTGGAATAAAAAAAGGTGATTTGATAATGTTTTTGATCCTGAGGTTTGTGAATATGAACTTCTCAATTGAAGGTTCGTCAATATGAAGTTTTCAATTGAAAGTTTGTGATGGAGAGGTTTTTAACCTATGTTTGTGATTGAAAAGTTTTGAATTGTGGTTTGTGATTGAAAAGTTTTAAATTGTGGTTTGTGATTGAAAAGTTTTCGATTGTGGTTTGTGACTGAAAAGTTTATATTTGGAGTTTGTGATTGAATTTTTTTCCATTGTGGTCTTTCAATTGTTCTAGTTTTCAATTGGAATGTTGTAACTATGAGGTTTTCAATTGGGAGGGCAACTACAGTCTGCAATTGAAGGGTTTTTGATTGAAAACTTTTCGATTTTAAGTTTTCGATTGAGAACTTTTCGGTTGTGAACTTTTCGATTGAAGGTTTTCAATTGTGAACTTTTCAATTGAAAAGTTTTCAATTGCAGTGATGATTCCAATTGGGTCTCAAAGATGGTTTTCGACTGCAACAACCTTATAGTTTTCGATTCCTATGAAGAACTCGTTCGATTCCATCAATTCAGCTGTTGATTTCAATCAATCCAAAAAATAATTTCTGTTTCGTCTAATTTTCAATCCCAATATACTCGAAAATGATAATAAACCGCATATCAACAAACAATTTCACTCAAACAGTCCTAATTGAAGATCAATTTCGAAGACCTGTTATTCGTCTAAAAACCCAGTTACATGTTTATTAAACTAGATCTATAATTGCATATTTACTCGATGATTTTGATGTTAATCAGCTTAGATGAACTTGAAATTAGTAAATCAATACTAAACAATCTTCAATTGCAATTAAATGATCCAAACTGATAATGAGATTAATGAACAAAAGATGAAAAACGGGAAAAAATGAGAATGATAAACTCGGATCTGATGAAGATGATGTACCTTTTGAACCACTTTCTGCTCAGATACCAATTGTAGGATCTCAATTGTATCAAGTATCAATAGTAAGTGAAGCAAATCACAAAATGAAGATGATAATCTTAGTATGAACGTGAGAGTAAACACCAAGAACACACACTTTTAGTACAACTGAAATGCTTAAGGGAATTAGGGTTGAATTATATTAGTTATATACCTATCGGGTATTTTTATAATATACCCTATACTTATACAAAATACAAGTAAAAGCAAAAATTTACTAAAATAATAAAATGAACAAAACTTATGTTCTAACACTCTCAAAGTTTCGGGTTCAAATTCGTAGTCTCTCTACTAGCCACAACCACCTTTAAATGTCCTCTTATATTGGTGTCCATAAGGATAGGTCTCATGTAAGGCCGGTTAAGATTAGAGTTTATCAACCTTTTCACTAAATATCATAAAATATTCATTAAAACTATTTGAGATATATAAATAAGTATAAAAAAAGGATAAAGTTGTGGTAACAAATTAAGACATGTGCTTTCATCTAACATAGTTATATGCAACCTAATTTAATTTATTCGTTTATATTGTTTTTATTAATTCTACATTTCAAAGGCAAGCTAGGTAGACAAAAGATTAAAAATAAAAAATCCATGTTATAAGCCATTAATACAATTAAATGAAACCTTAAAGAGTTAAAGATAAACTCTAAATGCAAATTGAAAACATCAAAGTTAGGCTTTGGTTGTTTTTTAAAATAAGGTCTTATTTTAAAGCAATGTTTGCGGACGTGCAAACGTTTCTGAGAAGCTTGTTTGTTTTTTCAAAGAAACGTCTGCGCACCCGCAAACGTTTCCAATAAGCTTGTTTGTTTTGTCGTAGACAAAAGACCTCATTCTGTCTTATTTTTGCTTATTTTGAAAAGCTGAAAACTACATATGTTTTTCGCAGACCTTCTCTGACTTAAGATCTTATAAACCACATCTTCTCCTAAAGACATAAAATACGACATAAGACATTTATGTCTTTGAAAACAAACAACATTTTTATAACCTGGAACTTAAAAAATTGGTTCAAATTGAAATTGTGGATTTGATATTATTGAAAGTGCAAAGAGAGCTAGCCGTGAATAATGCTTTTTTAATTTTATTTTTTTGCAAGTCAAAATTTATAGAGGCAGCTAATCGCGAATAATCTTCTAATATAAATAAAATACTAACAAATATAAAATCTATTAGATAATCTTAGTTAATTTTTCAAATTTGAAAACTCCACTTTATAAAGATTAAAATCTAATTTTGACTTTTCATGATCAATATTTGATTTTATTTTGACTTATATTTAAATAAAAATAATTAGAAAAAAATTTCATAAATGTATTATTAAACTTTAAAATATCATATTTGCAATATATTTAAATTGTTAAAAACAGAAAGTCCCTTTGTTGTATTATTATAGTTAACTTAGAACCATCTTAAATTATCCTATTCATGAACCATATATCTCTGGTTATGGGGTCTTGCATTGCAATAAATGGTGTGTGTAATTTGTTTTAATTTGTTTGTGGTCGTTATTTAATAAATAAGAAAAGATAGTTTTAGTTTTTAAAAATAATAATTACAGCTTATGTTATCATAATTAACATAAGTTGTAAATAAATAAAAGTTAATGGACTGAAAATAATCAAGTAAAGTGAATAGTCTGTAAATGGAAAGCCCAAAGTCTTATGAGAAACTAAAAGCACTGAAATGAATGTAGAGTTTTAATGAGTCCTAATCACTTCATTTAAGAAACAAGTATACGACCTCATTTTTTTGTGAAATACTTTATCAATCCAGTTATTTTATTTATTAGTGTCCTCCATCGAGTGTTATCCAGGAATATGGTAATACTAATGAATTATAACTTATTTTTTATATTTTATTTTTAATATATTTTATTTATTTATTTATTGTTACTAATATAGTTAAATTTATTTATAATAACTTTATTAGAAATTAATAATATTACGTTTTAGTATATGATAACATAGCTCAATTATATAGATAAGTTATGGCCTATTATGATTTTATTTGGGGAGTTGATCAGTACATAACATATTTTAGTTATACACAACAAAATACAAGCAATTAATGCATATAGTACAAGTTGATAATGCATAAAGTTGTTGTGTATGACCACTTTTGTTGTGTAAGGATCACCTCCCTTTTATTTGTAATCTTCTACTCTCTAAATATTTGTCATTATAATATAAAACTAATTGAATGACCCGTGCATGCATGGGAAATCTTTAAAAAACTTGCAACATATAAAATGTAATAAAAGGGGATTACACCTTAATAGTCAGTTGTAGATATATGTTCTTATATGTACTAAATTAAAAATACATCATTGTTGAAACAAGGATCTTCTTGAGGTCAACATCAGAAGGAGGAACCTCGTCTGGAACTCGTAAGCCTGAACGATCTGCAAAACAGACCACAGTTAGCCTCGCCACGAGGGTGGAACCTCGTGACCAAGCTCCGGTGTGAGAATAAGCTTCTTTGTATGTAAGAAGAACAAGTGTTTTCAGTATGAAGAGAAGTAGAGAGAGAGTTGGTTGTTCTACCTGTGGTTGAGCAAGTGTTTGTATTTATAGAGTTGTGAGTTCTGAGGATGCCTCTT
>JAUEJL010092166.1:0-14104 GCA_032274825.1 Drosophyllum lusitanicum
CTTAAATGGTGTTTTTTATCTCATAGTAATTTTGAGACAGATGAAATAATAATTATATAAGTAAACGGGTTAAATGGGTCAACTTTGGGTTTATCGGGTTGACTTGAACCTGACCCAAAAAATTCGTGTCATTTTCATGTTGACCCATTATTGACCCACCTTGTTTTCGTATCGGGTTCGTGTTGACCCACGTCGGGTTAGGTTCGTGTCAGGTTTCGGGTCGTGTCAAGGATTGTCAGCCCTAATCATCCCTACCCACCGACCTGACTGTCACATAGTTTATTTCTAAATTTCATTTTTTCATATGAATGAATTTAACTTTATACTTTAAAATTGTAGTAAACAAAAATTTCTTACAAATCACCTTATTTTAAGGTAGTATGGCGGTATAAGGGGGTGTTTGTTTTAGTTTATTTTTTGGGCTTATTAGCTTGTAAGCTTATATTTTGGGCTTATCATGTTTTATGTGTTTGGCTAAGCTTATTAGCTTATTTTTTATAAATAAGTCAGTTTTCATAAGCTATCTTGAATCAACTTATTTTCTTCTTTGTGAGCTTATTTTTACACATTTACCTTTATATCTTTTTTGGTCATTTACATTAATAAGCTAACGTAAGGATGTCCTTTTTAATCATTTTACATTAATAAAACACATTTTAAAATAAACTTATTAACTTATAAGTTATAAGCTAATCCAACACTTTTTTCTTTTAAAAATTTATAAGCTCGTAAGCTAATAAGCTTTTACCCTTAAACCAAAAAAAAAAATAAAAACCTTTAAACAAACACCCCCTAGATATACAAATTTTTAATTGTTTCTGACAGACCAATCATTTGACTAGTAAACAGCCAGCCCCTAAACGTAAGAGACGACCAGAGGGAGGAGACCTGGTCGCTTCTTCGCTATATTTCTCCTTCTTACGCTTCATTTCAATGAATCAAAACCCAATTTGTACCCATAATAACATCACTTTATTAGTCCATTGGTGTTTTGAAGTTCTAATCCCCTCCAATAGATCTTGTATCATTCTCTCTCACGTGCTTTAAATGCTAGCAATTACAGGTAACTGTTTTCAACTCTTTCACTGCTGTTTTATACCTTCTTTGCTCTAAATTACTCTCTGAATTTCAGTTTTTCAAATGGGTATTTATCTATCTTTTGAATCTTAGATTAATCTGTTTTCGTTTTGAATCGTATGTTCGTTTGTTTGTTCGAATCTTGTTGACGACTAACTGCTATCATGAAGTTGAATTCGATTTGGGTTTTTGTTTCAAGTGTTCTGTAGCAATTTTGAATTTAGATTGTTTAGTGAATTGATAGCAAGAAGGGCCAGTTTTAGTATGTGCAATTATAGCATGTACCTTTATGTTCCCTTTTCAATTTATTTGTCTTTTCAATTTCCTTTATGAGCAGCATCAGATTCACATTTCATTGAGGAATTTTTGAACAGATGCTAAACGGTAGCCGATCAAGAACTCAACCGAGGCCTAATCGATCTCATCCTTTGGGAGGTGATTACATTTTTGTTTGAATATTGATGATATCCAACTTGATTTGTGTTCTTATTGAAAATTGTTGACTTGTATTATTACGTATTTATATTATATTTATCAGCACATCAACTCAAAGCAGTTATGGTGATCAAAGATTTTGAGGGTGTTTGTGTTTGTGTTTGCAGGCATGGATTATGCAGACCCAAAGAAGAAGAGTGGTCTTGTAGCAAAGATTCTTTTAGCTGCAGGCCTTACAGCTTTATGCATTCTTATGCTCAAACAATCCCCAAATTTCAACAGTCCTAGCCCAGTATGTAGACCTACTTTTCTTTATAACTTTTTATCAGTCACATACCAACCCTTGCTTTAATATATTAGATTGAACCCAAAAATAGGTATTTTCTTATTACAAGTATATCTAAGTATATTGCCAATTTGAACGATAATCTGTCGTGCAGTAAAGAACATTTTTGTCTTAATCTACTGATATATCTTCACAAAAATGTTTGCGTGTATGTAGTAAACAACATCCTTCGATTCGATGCCAACAAAACTTGAATATTTGATGTAATGGACCATTCAATTACCTTCTTCCTTCTAGTTTAATTTTTTTTTCTTTTTTTTTGGTCAATTCATGTCAACTAACCAATCAGACCCTATGTTTAATTACATCAGGATGTGATGTATTTTATTAGTTAAATCAGAATGAGATCCTACTTCCTGCATCCCATGAAAATTGAAAGACTTGTCTTTTTTGGGATGTCCAATGACATGTGCAACAATTCCCTTTTTTAGAAGATTTTAATTAAAAAAAAATAATTTGTGCATTGTCATCAACTCATCATTATTCCCTTATATATATATTGAAGGTGTATCTTTTGGGTCCACATGATTCCTTCCTTTTTTTATTTATAATCAAAGTGTACTTGTTATATTTGAGGTAGAAGTTTTAATGGATTAGGAGTATTACCTGAGGATATTTGGAATGACAATCCAATTTTCCTTTTTCATTATTCACACATTAATAATAAGAGATTTCGACTGGAATCATGTTCCATGAACAGAAATCAAGAACATAGTTCCAGTTACAAAGCACTAAAACTAGTTAGCTGGAAATCACTTATAGAACAGCATGGAGTTATTTAACAGACAGTTCATGTGCCAGTCCTTGTATCAATTGACCCGGTCTACAATAGAGATCAATTCTCGGAATACGCATTATGTTTAATAGCAGGAAACTGAAATATGCGAGATCTACAAAGTACTTTTATAGATTATTCAAACTAATATAACCCATGTTCATTCTGATGGGCTAGCATTACGCTTTATAAGAAATGTGATTATTATTAGGGGAAAAAATCTGACTTTTTTTTTTGTATTTCTTTAAAGTTCTCTCGTCATGAAATGGGTGTTACTCACGTTTTAGTAACTGGAGGTGCTGGCTATATTGGTTCCCATGCAGCACTACGGCTTCTAAAAGACTCTTACCGTGTGACTATAGTGGTATCTTATTGTTTTTTTTTATATTCTTAAAGTTTTATAAGGCGGTGTTTGATTGTGCATCAAAGTAATTATTCTGATATTAAGTCATGATAGTCTGTTCTTGGTGTCAGGTCGAAAAAAATTTTAAAACCAATTTTTGGTGCAGCTACAAAAAAACCAGTTTTTTAAAACTAATTATTTGGCTTCATAAGTTGAATTTGTTTATACAAAATTTTAAAATTGTTTTTTGCAAGTTCAAGTCACAATAATCACTTTGAAAATGCACATGTGAACACTCTTTTTGTCATGTTGGATAAAAAATAAAAAGGATCTATTTTTTATGATAAAAGTTGTTGCTACATTTTCAATTTATTATGTAATAGGATAATCTCTCCCGTGGAAACCTAGGTGCTGTCAAAGTTCTTCAAGACCTGTTCCCAGAACCAGGGAGACTTCAATTTATTTATGCAGATTTGGGCGATCCAAAAGCTGTATCCTGTGAAATATATGATAGACAAATGGATATATATGAACAACACACCTTTTATTGATAGGATTTCCCCATGCATGTTTACAGACACATAATACATATATATATACGAACAGACATGCCTGTTCAGTTTGGTGGTGGTTATACCACATAATAACTTACCCTAGGGGTGTTCATTAACTGGTTTCACCCGAAAATCCACCCGATCCATACAAGTTTTGGTTAATTGGTTATGGCTTAATTGGATTTGGATCGGTTATTTGGACACATCCAAACATTTAATTGGATTATGGTTTGGATTTGGATTTTAAGTTTTTCTTTTGGGCCCCGACCGAATACCCGAATAAATAAAGGGACGGCATTTTAATTTTATGATATATATACATATATATTATATCATATAATTGCTTTGAAATAGTTTATTTCGTTTGAGTTACTTTATGAATTATTGAATATAATAGTAATTTCTTAAAAACTATTATGGGTAAACAAAAGTCAAGTATCTATGTTTTTGAAATTTATAGAGATATAATGGTTTTGACATATTGCTTAATTATTTTGTACCTAATATAGTAATATGAGTTATTTGAATTTGGTGATTTTGTGGTCAAGTGTCAAGTGTGTGTGACTAATGGTAAGTCTTGTATGTGTTTTTTTTTTTTGACAAATTTCTTACTTGGTTTTACTGGGCCCGAACCAATTAACCAATGGTTATTTGGTTGGATTGGTTTGGTTTAATATACTTATGGTTTGGATTATGGTCTGTTAAATTTTTTTCTAAAATCCAATTAAACCGAACCGATTAAATCCATAAAACCGACAACTAACCGATTGAACACCCCTAACTGACCCACTAACTGCTAATATAATAATAATTTATATAAGTATACTATCTTCTAGCTTTTATTTTAACAATATAAACAGCAACCAAATAGATTCTAGTAAATTTTATACTTTTAAACAATTCTGCATGTCTATCTCTTGTTTCCTTGATCAAATATTTCAGGTGCACAAAATCTTTTCTGAAAATGCATTTGACGCAGTCATGCATTTTGCTGCAGTTGCATATGTTGGGGAAAGCACCCTTGATCCGTTAAAGTAAGTGTATTCACCATCTTAGGTTCATTACTGCATATTAGATGTTGCAATTCTGACCGATTTATGGTAACAGTTCTATTTGGGTTATCATTTTTGCCTCTAACGGATTAAATTTGTGAAACTTTAAAAATTGGTTAAAACAGAAACAAGTCAAACATGCTGAAAGTCACCCAAAAAGTAATTCAAAATGCACTAAACCTCCTAGATCATTTTTATTTCAAATTGGGATTATCATTGTAATAAAATTGTTTTTTAAATCATTTTTAAGACATTGGTTATTTGTAAAGTTCAAGAAAAAAGTGCAATTTGTTTGCAGGCTATTTTGACCCGTTGCCCATTCTGTCTCATGTCCATTTTATGAGATGAAATTGAATATGGCATCCTGTTCTAAATGTTAGGGCATTTTAAATGGTACTAGAGTAGTGACCTCTCAAGGTGTATGGGGACTTGGGTTGAAATCATACCATCTGTTGTGATAATTGATTTTCGTTTTTTTTTTCTCTTTTGGGTTTTTATGCATAAGTTGAGGTGGCATTTTCAACCCATTTTTTCTACAAAAGGATTGTTTTTGTTCATATTTTATCCTATAAGGGGTCAAGTAAAAGAGTTAGCTACAAGGAAATGAGTTAAATGGTTCGAAAGACTCCAAAAGTGTATTTAAATGCATAAAATCTTCAATATTCTCTTATTTAAACAAAACAAATTTTACTGACATATTATAGTTTCTGTGATCATATTAAACACATTGAACGTTTAAAAATTATCAAAAAAGTGTTTGCAAATCGACCCGGCCCAACCCATTTTCACCAGTACTGAAAACTTACCTCTGTAACTCTGTTGTCAGGTTCCTACCTTCTAAATTCCCTCTTTTTGCAGGTATTATCACAATATCACATCAAATACTCTTGGGATAGTAGAGGCCATGTCAGCACACAATGTCAAAACACTTATATATTCTAGTACATGTGCAACATATGGTGAGCCTGAGAAAATGCCCATTACCGAAGAAACTCCTCAGGTAAGCGTATGTTATTTTTAACTTTTTTATTCAGGTGCAATCCTTTAAATATTAACACCTTTTTTTTCTTTTTGCAAAATATATCAGCTCCCTATCAATCCTTATGGAAAAGCCAAGAAGATGGCTGAAGATATTATTTTGGATTTTCATAAAAATTCAGAGATGGCGATCATGATCCTAAGGTTGGTACTTCTTTTGGAAGCTCAATACGTATATCTAAAAGTGGTAGGTAAATGGTTTCTTTTTGGGTTACGCTTTATGATCTCCAAAGTGCCAAATGGGTAAAGCTCATTAATTTAAATATTTAAATGAAAAGATTACAGAGTCCGCACGTTGAAAGTCATCCGAAGAGTATTCAAATTTCATAAGAACCTCTTAATTCGTTTTTTTTAGAATAAGTTAGACTAGTTTTCTATTTTCTAATAGCATGGTTTCACAATCATACCCGACAAAATGGGCTTATTATTTTGCCTTTTCTTCATTGTTTATTCAAATTCCAGATACTTCAACGTGATTGGTTCAGATCCAGAAGGAAGGTTAGGAGAAGCACCAAGGCCAGAACTGCGTGAACATGGAAGAATATCAGGTGCATGCTTTGATGCAGCCCGTGGAATCACCAACGGGCTCAAGGTAAATTTCTTCGACCTTGTTAAGATGCAACTTCCATAATTTTGTTACATTATATGTTATGTTTTTCAAAACTGTAGAGTGTAGAGTAAGCTTAAAGTCCCTATTAAGTATTAACAAGTTCAAACCCAAATCCCACGATATTAAGACTCAGTGGTTAGTCTCCGTTAGCCCAATTCATAAGAGTATGAAGCTCTATGTATATCTTCTGATAGAGGTGGCTCAAACATGTTGGTGTTAACAGTTAACACATCAAAACAGATGAAATTTGAATACGGATCGGGTACCTGCTGACACCTTTTTTCTTTTTATTAAAAAAACTATAAGACATTATTTTATTAAATATGAATATATGGTAACAAAAACTTTACTATCAATATAAATATAAATATATAATAATAATCTAACTCTTTTTTAAGAGTTCACTTGGGTGATTTTCGAACCATTCCACCCATTTGACCATTTTCTTTTATAGTTAATTTGCTTGAGCATCCGGTGTATTTATGCCCCACGCTTCAATGCTTAACGTCACATCAACAATACTCCATCTTTACTTCTCTATGTTTCAACGTAGAAAATACACATGTTTCACATACATTACATACTTAAACCTAAAAATATATGTTCCCTCTCTTTTTCTCTCTCCTATCTCCTCTTTTCTCTCCTTTCTCTTTCTATCGGTATTGAAATACTCAGTACCGATATGATGGGGGTGGTGTGTGGCTTCGGTACCGCTAGCCAGCTCAGCATGGCGAGAGCATGCCGTGAGGTACACCTGATGCTCTTATATATCTCCCATTTAACCCATCATCAATAGAACAAAACCTGAATTGAACCCCCTTCTTTTTTTAATACTAATGGGTTGAAATTTCCACATGTAGTTTCAGATTATGTTATACTAATTGATAACTTGTCACCTATGTGATGGATGCAGGTTCGGGGAACAGACTATAAAACACCAGATGGAACATGCATTCGGGACTACATTGATGTCACCGATCTAGTCGATGCTCATGTTAAAGCACTTAGCAAAGCAAAACCCGGAGGTGTTGGAATCTACAACGTTGGTACAGGAAAAGGTGCAGATCACATTTCTTTCTTCTGTTACTTTTAATTTCCATTTCCATGATCTTTTTGGATGAAAACGTTGATCTTTTTTTCTTCTTTTTTGGTTTTGACAGGTAGATCAGTTAAAGAATTTGTGGAAGCTTGTAAAAAGGCAACGGGTGCATCAATCAAAGTAGATTATCTCCCACGCCGCCCTGGTGACTATGCAGAAGTGTTTAGTGATCCGTCTAAGATACTGCGTGAGCTCAACTGGTCAGCACAATACACAAATCTTGAAAAGAGTCTAAAAGTTGCATGGAGATGGCAAAAATCACATAAAAATGGCTACGACTCCTCAACGGCTTCCATCTAGTGGAATTAGAAGATCACATGATTTGGCAGTTAGGGATAAATATTTATATGCATATGCAACTTTTAAAAACATTAATATGTTATCAAGGTTTCAAACATGGGGTTGCAGCAATGCCTCGTGTATTTGAACTTGGTTATCAAGTGAGTTTAAAGAATAATACCGAGGTGTAGACTTAATTATTTTACTTTTACATAATGGAGAGGAAATACATAGCTTTACCATTTTATATCATATTTATGTATTTTAAGGGTGTCGGAAATACATAGCTTTGTATGTATGTATGTATACTAGCATGATACCCGCGTAATACGGCGACAACGAATAATTTCTACTCGTTAACATGTCTATTTTCACGATGTATATATTCATGTAAGACGGTGACAAAGAATAATTTTTCATTTGGTGACATGTCTATTTTCTTTATCTTTTTTACATTTCCTTTACTTTTCTGTTATCCATAATTGAAAAAAAGATTATGAAAATATTTTTTTAATAATTAAATTAAATTGTATTGGCTTTGACTTTCAAAAAAATGTATTTGACTTTGATTTTCTTAAATATGTAAAGTTTAGTTATTAAAATGGAATATAAGAATCTTATTAAAATTTATAATATTATTATGTATATATCTGCAAATTCATTGACCATAGTCCTACAACGAACATGTTACCCATCATAAAAACACTGCTTTCAGAAATAACTAAGACCTAATCATGCATATAACTGAAGCAAAATGCGAACAAAGACATAACTGTATAATTAACTTAAGAGTAATGCAAAAGGAGGGTCTGAGAAATTTTGCAAGATGAAGTCAAAAGCAAGGGTCAAATTAATCTTGAACCCCAAATACATATATAAATTTAGTTACTTAAAAAAAGATGATTACATCTCTATGATCATATCCCATGACCCATCCATCCATACGTCTAACCAGTCTTCTTTCTTTCTTTCTTCGTACCAAAACTAACGTCTTAAATTATACTGTACAAAAAATCCTTACTTTTTGCTGCAAAAATCTTCATTTTATTCTACTTTTTGTTCAAAACAAGTGCCACATTGCGAAGCTCCTCAAATGCGTGCATTGTGTCGGCATCAAATCCACCAGCAAACTGCAAGCAGATAAAACGTGTACAAACTTTAATTATATTCGCTAAGAAATACCAAAGAAAAGAGAAGACGATTACATATGTTATATTAAAAGTATAATTTTTTTTAAATGATGTTGGAATCATGGCGTAAAAATACTTCAGTTGAATTTCAACCCGTAATAAATAAACAAAAGGCGAATCAATCTGCAGTTCTAAAAGAAGGCGAATCTATCCATCCTTATATAAACGGGTCGACCTTTTGACACCTCTAAAGTCATCATATTTGCATCATGATCCCTTTGCATCTTCTCAAAACTTGTTCGAAAACATGTAAAAAACGTAAAATCTGTGCTATTTTAGTAAATATGTGATAAATATGTCAAACCTGATGGATACGGAAAGCAAATCTCACTCCTTGAAGTAGCATATAATCCATTGAAGAATCTTTGTCTACTGTTCCCTTGGTTTGAAGTTCTGTAGCAACTCTTCTCATGTACTTTTTTGCCAACTTAACTGATCCCAGTTTAATCTGTAACATAAATGTTACAACTTTATGATTAAATGGAGATGATGTATTATTGCAAGTGTAATCCATTAAGTAGGTTGATTGTAATGCATGCATTGTGAAAGAAAAAACAGAAAATTTGGAGCTGAGAAAAGAAACCTTGTTTAAAATTCCTGAATCAAGCATCCAATCTGTGGGAATATGGAACTCTTTGCAATTGCGAATTAACGCGTCTCTTGTTCTAAGAAGATTATAAACAATACGCTCCATCCTAGCAGTGTACAACAGAGTTATAGATTCATTAAAAACAAAAAAAATAGAAGAATAAAGATAAAATTGTGTAAACATTGAGGTAGGGGTGTCAACTTCAACTCATTTACTTGTTATGAAGGAGTCGATTCAGGTTGAGTTTCTTCCAAATTGATCAAGTGAGCAAAATATAAAAAAATTAACTAAAAAAGTAAACAGCCAATGGGTCGTACGGGTTGAAGCCACCTAAAGTGTGTATTTAAAACATACAACCTACAAAACTGCTTTATTTAAAATTATTACTCCGTATATCATTATTCTACTTGTCAATTTGTCATCATTTGTAAGACATTTCAAAATGTTTTAAAAAGATGGACAACAACCCTGCTTGAGCCATTTTTAGCCCATACCAAAAAGTACACTTTTTATATTTTTAACCTTTGCTATAATTTACTCGTTTTGACATACAAACATTATCACCCGTCGCCCAACCCGCAGGTTTTGGTATATGTACAATGAGAGTATTCTCACTTTTCAGATAAGGACACCATTTTCTTCAGTGCCAAGTCACATGGTATGTGGAAATTATCCTTGTAATTTGAAATTTCATTCTCCAGCTTCTTTAAATCTCGATATGTAAATGCTGCCTCTCTTAATGTGTCTGCTTTCTTCTCTGGCCAATCAAAGTGTTTCAGCACAGCCCTCTCATCCACCTTTAATCACACATTACAGTAAGTATAAAAAAGTCCCGATTTGTTGTTGCTTCAAGTGATGAAAACTATTAACAATCACTTGAACTCTAGCAATTTCCGTTTTGTTTAAATGATAAAACAAAAGTTCCAAGAGAATCCTGATTTTCCAATGGAAATTGGTTCCATGATTTGTTAGATACATTTTTAATGAAAGATGCAAATTGGAGGTGGGCAAATGGAAACATTGGGTAACGGTCAAAAAAGGTGAACTTTGACGTGGGTCCGGGTTGGGTCGCCCTAACCGATATTATTACAACAACAATCTAATCTTTTCTAGCAATTTATCTTTTCTTGACTCTTATGAATATTTAGCTCTTTAAATATGCGAAAAGAACCATGTCGTTACAACAATAGTCTAATCTTTTTGAAGTTAAACGATTTAAGAGGTTGAATGCACTATGAATACATTTTGGGTGACCTTTGACTTTTTTGACCCGTTTAACCTGTTTTCATTCTAGCTAGTTTCTAACTCACTTGATCCTTTGGGGCAAAATATAACCCTAACAGAATCATGTATCTATAAATGGGTCGAATCTTGCAGTTGATAAACTTACAAGAAAGCAGAGCTCATCGTCCAGCCAATTCACAAAAGCCACCACATCTTCAATATCTGGATAAACAGCATTGTTGACCTCTCGTATTAAAGACTTCACAAATTCCCCTTGAGTCTCAACATCCTCCTTTATCTAAACATTAAATAAAAAGGTGAAATTAAAACATATTTTCTCATCTTATAAGCTTAAAAAAGTCAAAAGATCAACATAATTGATCAGAAATCTTACAGCAAGCAAATGTGATGACCGGTTTTCAATTTCACCAATCATACTGTTTCGAACATTATTGACGTCTAAGGTATCACAAATCCCGTCATTTAATGAATCTTTCCTCGAGTCCCTTTTCATAAGGGAATGATAAAACTCAACTACTTGTGGAGCCCGTTGAACAACCCCTCCAGTATTACTTCTTCCAATGAACTTTGGTGGTGGTGGTGGAGGAGGCGGTGGTGGTGGCAGTACTTGACCTCTGACCTCTTTATGTTCCTTTAAAGTAAAGCTAGAAGGCCTTGGAGGAGGATTAGGAATCCGTAGCGCCCTTTTTTCAACATCCAACAAAGTTTTCAGTTTTGTAGATTCACGTAATTGTGACCCATGAATTACATTCAAATCATTTGCGGTATCCATTTCAATTGAACATATAAATCCATCCGATTGTCGTCTTTTATTCACCAAAAAATCTTCTTGACAGCAGTTTGTTCCACTGATAGAATGCCTCCTTCCAGGACTTCTTCCTTCTAACCAACCAAGATTTAGTTTATAGTTTGTGGGTTCAGAGACACTCGTTTCTTCGTCCAAAATGGGCCATTTTTTCATCTTTTTAATTAAACTTAGCCTCTTTTGGCTACTATGTTCAGAAGTTTCATCATTTGATATAGAACTATTGAGCCATTCAACAGAAGCTGGACTTGATGTCATTTCAGTTGTCGCAAATGCAGAATTTTGCAACTCATTTTTAAGACATGAATTCACCCATCTAAGATAGACAAGCTCTTCAACCTCGTTTAATCGACTTACTTGTAGATCTTCAACTTGTTTACATAAATCTTCGTTTGTTTGTCTTAACATAGATGATTCCGCTTTGATCTTCTCAATAAATTCATTCTGTCAATCATTAAGCCAGCAATAATTGCAAAATCAGCAAACAACGTATGTTACTTTCAATCAATCTGAGGGATATAAGATGGTTATAATGCATTTAGTATCACTTGAGGTTTTTGGAAGTGCATCTTGAAAATGTTATTCAATATAAATTGTCAAAATTAATGGATTTTTTATAAATAAAAGAAAATGAGAACAAAATTGAGAACATCTACCTCGGTATCTTTTGTAAGAGCAGCTAGCTGTGACTCCATTGAAGAAATTCTGCAACAAAGATTTCTCTTTTGAAGATGAAGCTCTGCATTCAGTCGTCTCAACTTAAGAACATCTACCTCAACACTATTAACAACCCCCTTGTTTATATTTTCTTGCAACTGCTGAGAATTCAATTGCTCAGAAAGACAAGCGTTTTCTGATTCAAGTAGATCAATTTTGCTTTTAAGAGCATCAATTTCACTCGTCTTTGATTCAACCACTCTTTCAAGCTCCAAAGCCTGAACGTTTTTCCGCTTAAAATCAGTCAACTCACCTTGCAGCTTAGCTTCTCTGTCTTTAGATTCTTGAAGCAAGCTTCTAAGCTGATCAAGCTCAGCAAACAGATCATGAGAACCGGAAGAAGATGATGATTTGTACAACCGCTGGTTCTGCTCAGATTGATGATGAACCCCTTGAGGATGAATTTGTGTAGCTGTCACAGAACATGACAAATCCCCGATCAGAGACCGTTTTGCTCGATTAGAAACAAAAGGGTTTTTAGAATTGGTGGTGGAAACTGTGATGAGAGGTTGTTGTTGCGATTTCTTCGTGACTTGTTGCGATCGGGTTTTCTTATCAGCTGAAAAACCCTTCACAATGTTGGAACCCCATATCGATCTGGGCTTCAGATTTGATGATACATTGTTGTTTTTAGCCTTTAATGGCGGTTGATTCTCATCAGAGTACTTCGATTGTGGTTTCAATCTGTTATCTGATGACGATTTGATTTCTCCCATCTGAAAACCTAACGAGCAATTCGTCGAACAGGTTGTGTGCTTGTTGTAAAGCTCCGAAACTTCCAAACAGATTCAGATGATTAATAGATCAATAAATTAAGGGGTTGCATTGGGATGAGTTTTGGGGGAGCGTAGAAGGCGAGAAAAGGGGCGTGCTGTCTGAAAATTTTTCAGACTGTGATGAAAGTAAGGGTTTTGCTTTGGTGAGTGGCGTTTGAATTTTTGAATTTCGAATGTGTGTGTGTAGGGGTTGGAAGACGCACCACTTTTTTTGAATGTAACGATCAAATTCCTGAATGTGGGCCCTAATTGAATTTTGGTTGATGTTAAAGGGTGTTTTCTGACACTTTTTGATAGCCTTGTTCTTGAAAAAGACAAGATATAAAATAGGGTGTTACTATTTAGCACCCATTTTTTTACAAACTCAAATGTCAAATCAAGAAGGTTATATTTTTAATGTAGTTTTTTTACTCACACATATCAAATCAAGGGGGTTATATAGATAATCAAGCGGGTTATATAGAATCACTTTAATCTACCACCTCCGTGAGAAATCGTTGCTACTCACCGCCCATTTGAGATGAAGGAACGCATCCATTCCTTCTTCGACAACCGCTGCTTCTCCTATGTGACCGGCGGGCGACAACGATGCATCTCATGTCCGCGGACTCCGTTTCTTCGCCGTAGGTATTCCAACAATAATAGCCACTTTTCTTCTCCACCGCAAGAATTTTGTAATCCACCATTGTCTCTCACATCCCACATTGTCGGCGGAAACTGATGCACCACCGCAACTCTGGTTTCTTGATTCGTCAGTTGATGAAGTATCTCTGTAATTCATGATTCATCAAATTGTCATTGTCATTGTTCATTAGTTTCTTGATTCATCCCACATTGTCATTGTTCATCAAATTCAAGTTTATGAATCTAATTCACATGTATTTCACTTTTTTTTCATCATTAATCAATGAAAACTACTTGTGCATCTTCATTTCTTGATTTGCGTCAATTTATAATTAATGATTTCTAGAAGTGCATCAATTTTATAATTGATTATTCATGTTGTGCATCAAATCGTTTGGTCCATCGTCATTTGAATTTTGAATCAGTGTGAAATATGTTTACTTGGTTTTAGGAGTTGGGTAAGTAATCAAAAGACTAATGTTAGTCCCAGATTGAGTACGCAACAACAAATGTTTGTAGAAGGGGGGGTTGAATACAAACTTTAGCTTTT